>CM068304.1:7556230-7781435 GCA_034768395.1 Linum lewisii
GGTGCTTGAAATGAAACTCTGAAACAGTTTAGCTTTGTTGAGCTTGACGCGCTAAGCATATCATATTGCCTGGGATAACGAGCATAAGAGCTAAAGGGCTATTCTCGTATCAGCCCGAACATAGGCTAGTTTTTTCTTTGTTAATCCTTTATTTAAGAAAGTGCTTTTTACTATATTTTACCATCGAGAGTAGTTGCTGTTTTCTTTCTTCAAAGATAGATTCCCTTCCCACCGAGACAAGTTTCCCTTACCCGACCAGTATGGATGCCGGGGACTACCGCTTGACCGTAACGCTTTGGTTTGGCCTACGCCTGTTGTTTAGCTCCATACCTTGGTTCGCTTAGCTTCCAGTACTCCCCTTTGGTTCATCTGCTTTAGGCTTATCATCTTCTTTCTCTCATCCAGCAAGCTTTCTAAGACTTGCTAGCGCTAACCTCTCTACAGTAAACAAGTCAATAGACTAGCCTTCCCCGCAGGCTTTCGAGTGCTTTGCTAGATCAGAAGTGGAATTACCCTCTCCCTAGATACGAGCGCATTGAGCTTTTCAGTGCATTCCGAAAGAAGCGAGAAACTTACTCGATAGGGGTGAAAAAATTTCTTTTAACGCGCTAAAGCAAGCTTTTAACACTTTTTCTCGTTAAAAGAAAGAAGTTACTAATGACAACGAATATGTTGAAGCAGGGTGGTGGAAGGAGCCTCTGAACAACCTGATGATGGCAGAATACGGGATAGAAAAAGATAGGCTTGAATAGACTTTTTTACAAAAGTAAAAAGAAGTAAAGAACAATTCCGGTAGGTTTTTAAGCTAAGGATAGCGATGGAATGTCTTACGATCGAAGATATGAGTGCTTCTAAGGATTATCTTGAAATGATTAGGTGAATCTCCTGGGGTCTGATTACTCGAAAGGTTATGAAGCAATTGTAGATCCAGTCATCAGCCCTTTACCTGAGACCTGCGAATGAGCCGAAGAAGAATAGTTTAAGTTAGGGCGGCCTATCTTTTATATTTATCTTTCTTTATCACCCGATTCCTGCAAAAAAAAGATATTCAATGATCGGAGCAGGTAAGAGCATCCTCCTAATGAATGAGTTCTCCAGTACCAATCGAGCAGTAGATACCTTCCTCTTGTCTTACGACTGCCTCATAGGTGCTGATTGGGCTGCTGTAATTACATTTAGTCTCTTCAAGCCCTCTTTCCTCGATTCAATGCTCAAACCTGCTCGGAAAGCAAGAGGTTTAGTTTCAAGCCCGGGCCGACCCAGTCCCACGAGGTTTACGTCCAATTGAAGTTCTTTTGGCCGAGGTGGTCGCTCTATTTGTAGAGAAAGTGGTAGTTTGACCGCGCCTCTTGTAGTTTCACCTCGAGTTACGAAGCCGGGGAAGCACTTTTTTATACAATTACCTCGATCCAGAAATCCCTATTTCAGTGGCATCGCTTCCACTTGAGGACTTGTGACTCCCGATCATGTTCAAATACACCAGGTTCCCTAGGTTTTTATGTCATTCTATCTCCGAGTCCTTCTTTTCCTGGAATAGCTTAAGGCTGAGATGTGAGAGAATCAGAGAAAGATGACTTGATGATTGGAGACTTTCCCTTCTTGCCAATCGTAGTCCTATCTTCTTAAGCAAAGCGAAAAGGTCCAGTCGGAGACCTTCTTGGCTCGGATCAGTCATTCAACTTCCTTTCTCACCTGAGAAGGTGAAAAAACTGGAATCAGTTACCTTAGTTAGGTTAGTCACTCCCAATCCGCTCACACTAAGAATAAAGTCAGACAGTACTCACCTGCATGCAATACAAAGAATAAGGGGGAGCATCGCTAGGCTTTTGATGACGGAAAGAGTTAGGAGACTAACGCATTCCGTGGAAGCACTTCTTTTTCTTACTTCTTTGTAAAGAGTACCAGCGCTAGCGCCCTTCTCTGTCTCCATCAATGGCAGAAAAAAGTGGTCCACTCAAGTCGGAGCCCACTTATCTATAGAATTTATCTTCCAAGGGCCAGTCTACGGAGGAAAAAAGGAGAAAGATTTCCGCAGAATTAGAATCCGGCATTGTAGAGTAGAATAGGAGTTCTTTCTTCCTAGACCTCTTATACTTCTTTCAAGTAGATCGTTTAAGAAGTGAGATAGCTCAGCGAGCATTCCCCTTGGGCTAAAACTCTTAGACTACCTGGACTTAGCTTTCGCTCTTCAGTAGTGGCTGGTGAGGGTCGGGCCTCCTTCCATTCGTTCTCTAGCTTAGCCATCTTCCTCACAGAATTTCATCAATTCGGCGGACTGCACTGAGAAATCTCTCTTTGGACCTTTCGTGGGTGATTCTTCAATTAGCTTAACTAGACTAGATCTACCATTCCCAAGCCATTCCTCTATTAGCTATATGCTTACGGAGAATTCCCCTCATTTCTATCTCAAGGCCAATTCCTTTACCCTTGCCTTTCATTAGCTCGGGCAGCTGCACCCTTCTAACTCGCCTTTCCTCTCTTTGCCAGAGCACATCCCTGCCTATCTCTATCTGACTCCACTTGTGACAATTTTTTACTTTTTCATACACATCCCAATCAATTGATAGAAAGCAAAAGATCCATTTATGGCGCGTAGACCTCGAAGAAGTAAGGCTGCAAGGTCTACCTTCTTCGCTATGCTAGCTTTTCTTTGATGGTCTGCCCACTAAGGGCAAGCAGCGGTTGAAGCGGGCATTGCTTTTTGATAAGCTACTTCCCTTCTTCCGGCCTTTGCATCTATTTCCGCAAGAGAGGTTCTTTCTTGAATTTGATGGCCCACTGCGGACAGTTGGTAAGCAGGCTAAGACAGTCTCCCTCGTGGGTGGAACTAGCCTACTATAAGCCTAAAGCAGATAGATGAGCCGATCCACTACCAATTGTCACTCAATTTGATCAAAGAAAATAGAATCATATGTAATCCAGAGCTTGCAAGGGATTCTTGCCTTGTCGATTCGATCTGTATCGTTTGGTAACTGGCCAGCGCCATCCCAAATCTGATTGACCTTCTAGGCTCCTGCTTCTGCTCTACGAGAAACGGACTTGGACACTTTTCTTGGATATCAGCCTTCAATTGAACTAATCCAGAATACAGGTGATTATTACTGGTTTCTGGTGCTCGATTGTCGCGGCATGGTGCAGCTGCACTGCTGCCTGGTCTGACGAATTAGGGTTTCTTTCAGCCTTCAGATCTTTATCCCGGTCTTCAGTGGAATTCTCTGCCTCTCTCAAGAGTAACCCAGGCTTCACATTCACTCGTCTTCACGTGAGTGTGATCGATTTGTTGAGTTTTTGGTTAATCTGATTTGTTCACTTGTATTAGGATGAATGGCCAGTGATGCATTCTAGCTTTTATATAAAGTGAACCAGTCTTAATTTAGAGTTAATAAACTGAGCCAATTACGATCATTACAAACCGTATTTCTTCTTGATCTCCAGAATGAGTTCATTATAGACCTTAATGGGATCGACCAAGGACCTGGATACGCTTTCCTTCTCCAAGCACCTCTTTGCCCAATCAATTAGCTTAGGGCACTCTGCTTCAATGCTGAATTTTCCTTCAACTTCATATGAATAAAACCATGTGTAGAATGGAACCAACGCCAGATCAACATACCCAATTGCTTCCCCTCCAAAGTATGTCTTGTTCCCCAGTTCTTCCTCCAATACCTTCAGGGCCTCGATCAATCCTTTCTTCCCTGCTTCCTTTTCTTCTCCTTTCCCTGCCCATATCTTCTTCCCCAGATCATACACCTGCCGAATCAAACAAACAAATTGTATGAATTTCAGCATAAATGATACTGTAACGATAAAAGAGTACTAGCAACCTTACCTTTTTCTCAACGAAATCAGCCCAGAATCTGGCGTGTGATCTCTGGTATGGATCAGAGGGGAGCAGTGGTGCTGTATCGTTCCAGATCTCATCGATGTACTGAAGGATAACCATGGATTCGGATATGGGTCTGCCGTTGTGGATGAGGACTGGGATCTTCTTGTGAATAGGGTTAGACTCCAGAAGCAGAGGACTCTTTGTCCAAGTGAGTAAGTGCTCTTCCTTGTACTCGTACTTTACGCCCTTCTCTGCTAGTGCTATTCTCACTCTCATCCCAAATGGGCTTCCCCAGAAATCAAGAAGAATCACCGATCCCTTATCTTCCGCCATAGCTATTTCAAGTTATGTGGGCGGGTTTGCAGATGGTTGAAGAAAATGGATTTATAGGAAGAGGAAAGCAATAATGCAGCTGGCCATGATTGACTCTTGGAAGAAACATGATAGCACTAAACGCCAATTATCATCCTTCAAAAAATCATCTTTAATGTTCATGGCGTTGTTTCATAGAAGGTAAGTTGTAGCCAGCTAGCGAAAGATTGTTGGCTTTCCAACCACAAGTTTATTATCCATCCTTGAGAGGATATACTCATAAGTCGAGCGAGTGATTCTGCCATGAGGAAGAAGGACTCTCAAGTATCTACCTAAGTTCCAAATAGAGGAGAAAAAGATATGTACATCGCTTGATAAACACTGGCGGAGGCAATTCACAATGAGTGGTGTCACTTGACACCCCTTAACCAAAACTTGAAATAAAATATGAATATAAGTGCTACTTCAGAAGATTGCATTTCCAACCACTTAGCAATGGCACAACACCATTACCATTCCACTGCTGATATTTAGTTGGGTAATAGTAGTTAATTACAAGCAAACAACATTACAACAACCGGATTACAATTTAATTGAATTTGTTGAGCTTCTCTCAACTTTAATTCGAAGAAGAAATATTATATATGAAACAACATCTCTTCCGCCTATGCTACAAATAAAAAGCCTTATTAAAAAAAACCATACTATTATATTCCCAAGTTAAATTATAATTCACTTCAGTCGATCATTTATCATCATGTTGTTAGTTGCTTTAACCTACATCAAAATCTAGTTTCGAAATCACATTGATGATCAACGATTAAATGACACATTAGTTACGTTGTATGTATTGAGACATATGGCTGATTGATTAAGTATAAAATGTGTCATACGAAATTTTAAGCATAGAAATCGTGTTTTGGTTCATATAAATCGTAAACAAATATTTCAAATTTTATATTTATTTTTCAAAATTTTATATTTTATTTTGTGAAGATGCTGATCGGCACCCTTGAATCAAAATCCTGGCTACGCCACTGTTGATAAACATTATGGTCCATCTTAGAGGAGAAAAAGATTCTAGATTTCTCTTTATTAATGTTCTGTCCCGAAGCTTCACAAAATCTGTTCAAAAATTCCAAGATGACATGAACTTTCTCCTGGCTGGCATGACCCATGAAAACCAAGTCATCTGCAAAGAAGATATGTGAGAGAGTATCACCATTCCTGACAAGTCGCACCGGTTTCCAATAACCATAAGACACTGCTAAATTCACCATTTGACTAATTTAATTTACCCCATATGTTAAAAGTTGGACTTTTGGATTAATTAAACCAATCAATTTAAGGCTAGAAGTTAGCCCGCCGGATAGTGGGTACCCACAAGCTCGGCCCGTATCCGTTCGGGTAGTAGGTACCCACGAGCTCGGCCCGTACCCGTTCGGGTAGTGGGTACCCATTACCCGAATGGGTTCTTCGGGATGACTTTGGAGGCTTATGGGTAACAATACATAAACTAAAAAAATACATAACTATGAAAACACATTGAATGGAAATCATTGCCATCCATGCATAATTCCAAGTTTGGCAGAAGATTGTGCAGTATTCTCATCGGGTGCGAGATGCCTTTCTTCGATTTGATCATTTGGAATGAAATGAAGATCAAAATCAATAATGAATGAAGGATTGTTAGCTTCGCCAATATCTTCGGGAAGCTACATGAAAAAAACGGTGGCCGGAAAATTGATAGTGATCCGGCGCATTTCCAACGGTTAATTTCAGTAACCGGCTATAAGGTTTAGTATGAAGGAGATAAATAAATAGGTTAATATTAATAATTAATTGCATTTAAAGAGGGGATAATTAAGGTAAGAGATAATAGAGAATTGGGGATAATGACAATAAATTACCATAAATAATAATAATAATTAAAATAATAAAAACAAGGAGATTCAATGGTGGATATTAATTATGTTAGGATGACATAAAAAAAAAACTTATGTCACCTACCAAAAGTCGGTAATAGGAGTAGTGACAAAAGTTGGATTATGTCTATAAGACATAATCCATAAGAGCCATTAGATTTCCATAGAATAGATCCAATGGTGGAGGGTTTTTAATAATAAAATAATACAATCCCATGATTTTCTACCCATATTAAATGTAATTTGTTACACAGAATATTGCAGTTACTATTTTCACTTTCTTACTCTTTCAACCGTTGAAAAGAAGAACAACCCTCATTCTCTCCCGATTCTATGTTTTCTTGGTGCCCTGTCTCTTCCAATCGCCCTAACCACCGATTCTGACGCCTTCCTTGGTGGCTTTGTCGGCAAAATGAACTCAGGTCAACCGCTTCCTCAGTACTCGTCGGTCGAGTTCGTCGTCGTTTCATCGCCACTATTGTGTTTCGCTTGTGAGTTATTTGTTCTGATCTGGGTTTTCGTGACTCTGGTTTTGGTTAAACACTTGGTTGTCATTCACTTTCTGTAGATTGAATCTGCTGAAAATATGTTTTTGTGGTTGATTTTATTGGGGATTAGTTTTGTGCACCAACATTCATCTCTTTTATTGGTGTTTCTACTCTGATTTGGGGTTTGAACGAATACTGTTATTAGGCTAATACTATTATTTGTTCAGACTTGTGTTTCGTGCATATGATTTTTGCTGGTAATAATAGTATATTAGCAGTTGATTCATTCAAAGTAAAGGGAAATTGCATATGTAGTTTTATTCAATGGTGGATATTAATTATGTTAGGATGACATAAAAAAAAAACTTATGTCACCTACCAAAAGTCGGTAATAGGTGAGTACCGGATTAGGAGTGGTGACAAAAGTTGGATTATGTGTATAAGACATAATCCATAAGAGCCATTAGATCTCCATATATTAGATCCAATGGTGGAGGGATTATATTAATAAAATAATGGGATCCCGCTATTTATTGTGCCATATTAAATATTTTTATTACCCCAAATTGCATTATATTACTTACCTTTTCCATTTTCATTCCTCTTTTAACCGTTGCCACAAAAAAAACCGCACCCCATTCTCTCCCAAATCTTCTCTGCATTCAGTCGCCGAACCCGCCGATTCAATCTCTACATTCAGCGAAGCACTACCGGACGTCATTCCACTGCCGATTCCTCAGTGCTCGTTTTGTGTTTTCGATTCGGTTTCTGGTGCGTGGTGTAGCCGCCGTCGTTTCCTTGAATCTCGTTCGACCTATAATCAGGTTTTGATTTCTTACTCTGCATGTTCGATCAGACCTAGTTTTATTTGTCGATTGTGTTGGGTTAGGTTTGTGAACCAGCATTCATCTCAGATATATGTTTTCTGCTCTGATTTTGGAATGACAAATACTATTATTAGGTTAATACTATTATCAAACAAGATTTCGAAGAGTCGGATTTGTGGTTTAAGAGTTTTGAATCTCGTGCAGACCTGTTTTGAATCTGTATTGTAAATGGTGACTGCAACTGTGATTTGTGTGTGTGATTTGTTCCTGCTAATAATAGTATGTTATGATTACTATTTGTTCCAGATAATTGCCGCTATTATGATTGATTTTGAACATTTACTTGTCTCCGAACACAATAGTATGCATATAATAGTATTGTAGTTTTACTATTATTGATTGAGTTATACTGTGTTGTTTGGGGTGTAGTTTGGTTGTTCCAATAATTGTATATTAGGAATACTATTATTCTTTGATCAGGATGCCTTTGCCTCATGCAGATACAATTAATCTTGGATCAGGATGACTAAAACTCCTATTCAGAAAAGTGGGAAAATGATTAAGTTGATTGTATCCAAAAAGCCGAAGCCGAGGAAAACTGTTGTACCAAAACGTCCGGTAGACAGGAATGAACCGGTGAATAGGCCGGATCAACCTACTGTTGGTGAATCTCAAATGAATACACAGCAAAGCAAAGCTCGGTAATAAAACTCCTATGAGCATAGTCTCTGTATAATGATTCGGCATCCCTGACAGTTTTGAACTCCAACGCCTCCCAATCAAAAGCTACCTCAGGCACATATAAGAAATTGAACAGAAACTAATGGTAAATAATAGTATTATATGTAAAACACGTATAAACACACACTAAAATAGATAAAAAATCAGTACTGTTAACGAAACATCAGAATTCATATAATACTATTACTAGCTAGATAATAGTGTCGGTTATTTGGAAACTAAAAAAAAATGAAAAAGAACGAAATATACACTGAAGATCCGACTGAAGACGATTATAAAAAAAACATAAAAAATAAATCATTTATTATCTTATTGAAAATCGAGTTCATAATGAGTAAGTAAAAAATGAAGGTTTAGAAATAATAGTATTGGCTGGATAATAGTATTCTCTCCATACTATGGCCTTGCAAAAAATCAAGATTGGCAGAGATGGTGCAGTATTCTCAGTCGTCTCTGAATGATTTACTTCGATTGAAAAAAAAGGAAGTAAGATATTTTCGGATTTGAGCAAGGATAATATTAGTAATAATATGGTAACTGATATAAATAATTGATTGCAAAGAATAAGAATAATATCATAATATAAATGCCGCCCCAAATTGACTCAAATATAATCAATGCAATTAATTCACTCATTCCATAATTAATCAGTTGGTTTGATTATGGAATCTCATCCTATGGCTGTGAATGAATATTGTTGAGGTGACATAATTTAAATTATGTCACCATCCTTTGGCCGGGTGAGTACATGTTGGTTTTGATTTTATTAATGGGAGCTCTCTTCAGTCAAATTATGTTATTTATTTCGATTTAAGTTGCATTTTAAATCTTATTTATGTTTTGAGTCAAACCGTAGCACCGGTTTTGGGTCTAACCATTGGTTCAACCATGGTGATTCGGGGTGGGTGTTACATTTTCCAACTTAGAACAAATCTTCTTTTCCTCTAAGATATCACTACAACATAATCTGGCTACGGAGGCAGATACACGGAGGCACATATAATATTTGCCTCTACTTTTAAAGAACAAATATTATATGTGCCTCTATAGATGCAAATATCTGCCTCTAATTGTATTTTATTTATTTATTTTAAGTTTAATAAATATTATTTTATAGTTTTAGAGGCAGGTAATTTATAACTGCCTTAAAAGTTGTAGGATTAAACCTTTTAGAGGCAGATAATTTATAACTGCCTCTACGAAAAATTCCTTTAGAGGCAGATAATTTATAACTGCCTCTATAAGTTACACAGAAAATTTCTTTAGAGGCAGATAATTTATAACTTCCTCTATAAGTTATATGGAAAATTCCTTTAGAGGCAGATAACTTATAACTGCCTCTATAAGTTACACATAAAATTTCTTTAGAGGCAGATAATTTATAACTGCCTCTATAAGTTATACAGAAAATTTCTTTAATTTAGAGGTAGATAATTTAGAACCGACTTTATAGGTTCTACGATTAAAATGTTTAGAGCTAGATAATTTATAATTGTCTCTATATGTTGTATGATTAAAATTTACAGCGGTAGATAACTTGTAAACTATGTACTTTTTGTATAGATAAAATATAATTTTTTTAAAAGATGAAATATATGTGTATACATATATATATAATAAACATTGATGATTTTATTTTCTAATAATGATTAAGGAGAAATTTACGTTTTTCAATTTCTTTTGTTGGCATAGTTTCTGCATATCTTTGAGTTTTGTGATTCATATTTAAAAACTGCGTAAAAAATATCAATAAGTACTCTTGAACCAAGTGGTAAGAACTAAGAACTTAGCACATTTCCTGCCACCCGGGTTCAAATCCCGTAGATAGCAAAAAAGTTGAAAATGATGTATGTAAATAGTGAGAGAGTCCAATAGAGGAAAATATCCTGATAGGAATAATTTTTTTTAAAAGCATATATATGTGCCTCTAAAAAAAATTATCACCAACACAAATAAGTGCCTCTAAAAGGTGGCTAAGATGACAGAATAATAGTAGTTTAAAGTAGTAATTACTAACAATTATATCTGCCACTAATTCTTCCATTAGTGACACATAACATGTGCCACCGTATTTGCCTCTAAAGACCTTTAGCCGCAGCAGCGTTAGTGGCACTTAAGCTATCTGCCTTTAAAACTCTATAGAGGCAAAAAAAATAACTTTTAGAGGCAAATACGGTGTGCCTCCGTAGCTAGGTTTTGTTGTAGTGTATTAAACTAAGAGGGAAATGCCACAGTCCTCTCTTCCGCAAGCTTAAGCTCTTTCGTAAGGCGACTTTTCCTGCGAAAAATATTGTCAAACACAAACTTATTCCAGTGACAGAGATCCTTTGTAAGGTCACAAAGAGCGATGGGTAAATCAGAACCCATTGTCCAATTATGTCTGATAACATGTTTAAAGCTGGCATGGGTAAGCCAAGCAGAAAGGAAACAGAAGGGTTTATCATTGGGCGAATACACATGATTCTGACAACGCAGGATGACTGACCTATGATCTGATTTCAGCTTGTGGAGGTGAAGAACGACATATTCCAGGAAGCGACTTAGCCAATGAGAATTCACCAAATCCCTATCAAGATGAACTAGCACGTTGTTCCTTGCCCAAGTAAATTTTGGACCCTGAAAGGAAAAATCAACAAGGCAACAAATATCGACAGTGTCAATGAAGGATTTGTTGCGAGTGCGGCTGAAAGAAGCACCTCCCATATTGTCATGAGCTGAAAAGATCAAGTTAAAGTCGTCAATGATTGTCCAAGGGATAATCATAGAGTGCGCTGGGCTCTTCAAGGAATCCCAGAGAAGTACTCGTTCAGTCGCAATTGGACTAGCGTAGATGACAGTAATGAAGAAATGAGAGCTATCAGTAAGTTTCCCTTTGAGATGAACAAACCGAGAACCAAAATCAACAACATCTAACGAGATCCAAACAAGATTTCGAGTACGAAGAAAAGCTAGTCTATTCTTCCCTGCCAGCAACATCATTTCTAGACCCATTTTCATGATCAAGAAAAATGGAGTCTTACGGGTCATTTGCTTTTTGCGGTTTGGGGTTGTGTTTTGAGCAAAACCGATGTTTGCCCAAACCCCCTGTTTACCGGAGTTGCATTTCAGTGTTTTGAAAACCCAAATGGGCCCAAAACCATAGTTTTAAAAACTCTACTAAGAGAAGAGTTTGTTGGGTTTTCATTTTTAAGGGTTCAGTGAGAAACTTGTAGTGACTATTTTTGTTAAAATATGCTTCAGACTTTAGAAGCAAGCTAAAGTAAGCTAGAAGAATGTGTAGCAGCAGTTAGTTTGCAGCAGTTTGTTTACAACAATTTACTTAGCCTAGTAACTGTCAAGTAGTTTTATCTTGTTTCAGGTTGTAATGGTGTGGTGTGTGTATGACGTTTAATATATTTTTATCAATCAAAAATATAAAAACAAAAGTTTACAATTGGTATCAGAGCATAGATCTTGCGGGATCTGAGTATTTGTCAATGGAGTCAGAATCGAGTTTTTCAACTATGGCACCACCTGTGTTCACGGTTGACAATTACCAGTATTGGGCGATAAGAATGGAAGCTTACTTGGATGCTTTGGATCTCTGGGAAGCAGTGGAAGAGGAGTATGAAGTTCAACCTCTTCCCACCAATCCAACCATGGCACAAATTAAAAGCCATAAGGAGAGGAAGACAAAGAAATCAAAGGCCAAGGCTGTTCTATTTTCAGGAGTGTCTCAATTAGTTTTCTCGAGAATAACAACAATCAAAATAGCTTATGAAATCTGGGAGTATTTGAAGAAGGAGTATTCAGGTGATGAACGTATTCGTGGGATGCAGGTTTTAAACCTGATTAGAAGTTTTGAACTTCAAAGAGTTAAGGATGATCAACAAGAATCACACCTGAGAGCTTGTTGATAGGCCAATTGACAGAAAAATCATTGGTTTGAAGTGGGTGTTCAGAACTAAGTTGAATGCTGACAACACTATTAACAAGCACAAAGCTAGGCTGGTGGTAAAAGGGTATGCACAAATCTTCGGGGTTGATTACTCTGAGACGTTTGCTCCCGTTGCAAGGTTAGATACCATCAGGTTACTACTAGCTATGGTGGCTCAAAACGGCTGGAATATCTATCAACTAGATGTAAAATCAGCTTTCCTAAATGGCTATTTAGAGGAGGTGATCTATGTAGATCAGCCAGATGGGTTTGCAGTTCAGGGGGAGGAAACCAAGGTTTACAGGCTCAAGAAAGCCTTATATGGCTTGAAACAGGCACCCAAAGCCTGGTATGACCGAATAGATGGACATTTAATAAGCTTAGGTTTCATCAGGAGTCTTTCCGAGACTACTTTGTATGTGCAGAAGAAGGGCAAGGAGGTGTTAATAGTTTCTCTGTATGTTGATGACTTGCTAGTGATAGGGAATAATGAAGACATGGTCACTGTGTTTAAGGAGGAGATGATGAACGTGTTTGAAATGACAGATTTGGGGCAAATGGCTTATTTTCTTGGAATGGAAGTGAAGCAAGGAAGGAATGAGGTCTGTATCAATCAGAAGAAGTATGCTAAAGAAATATTGAAAAAGTTTCAAATGGATGAGTGCAGGGCTATTGATACACCTATGGCCTCGAAAGAAAAACTATGCAAAGATGATGGCACTGAGAAAGTGGATGAGCAATACTATAGGAGCTTGGTTGGTTGCTTGATGTATTTAACAGCTACTAGGCCAGATATTCTCTTCGTTGTTGGTGTTCTATCACGTTATATGCATTGTGCTAGTGAAGAACATCTTAGAGTTGGAAAACGGGTGTTGAGGTACATCAGAGGGCTATTAATTTTGGAATCAAATTTACTAAGTGCAATGATTTCAAGTTATGTGGTTACTTTGACAGTGATTGGGGTGGATCTGTAGATGATGGTAGAAGTACTTTAGGTTACCGTTTCTCTTTCGGATCTGAAGTGTTTTCCTGGAGGTCAAAAAAGCAAGAGTCAGTTGTTTTATCCACTGCAGAAGCTGAGTTTCTAGCAGCTACTGCAGTTACTAAGCAAGTGATGTGGCTGAGAAAGATTTTGACTGATTTGAGCCAAAAAGTTGAAGATAACACAGAGTTATATGTTGATAATCAAGCAGCTATTGCCATTGCAAAGAATCCTGTATTCCATGACAGGACAAAGCATTTCAACATTAAGTCGTTCTTTGTCAGGGATGTGCAAAAGAGTGGTGAAGCTGGTTAATACTGAGAATCAGCTGGCTGACTTATCAACTAAGCCACTACCAGCTGAGAGGTTTGAGTATCTGAGACTGAGAATTGGTGTTTGTGGAGTCTGAAGCAAGGAGGAGTGTTAAAATATGCTTCAGACTTTAGAAGCAAGCTAAAATAAGCTAGAAGAATGTGTAGCAGCAGTAAGCTAGAAGAATGTGTAGCAGCAGTTAGTTTGCAGCAGTTTACTTAGCCTAGTAACTGTCAAGTAGTTTTATCTTGTTTCAGGTTGTAATGGTGTGGTGTGTGTATGACGTTTAATATATTTTTATCAATCAAAAATATAAAAACAAAAGTTTACAATTTTGTACTCTACTTTTCAACTAATGTTCCTCTTTCACCTCAATATTCAACTAGTTTATCTCTGAACTCAACAACTCTTTCTTCTTCTTGATCGTGACAGTGTCTGCAGAGCTTACTTCTGGAAGTGGTCTTTTCAGTGCTTTTTGGTTCATCACTTTATCTTTGATGCCCATTACAACAGGAGGATTCGCCTCTTGTAGGGAAACCTCCGAACCATGGGAAGATTAATACATAACTCGATAATTTGGCAAAAAAAAAAATTGAATTGAGAATTGTGGTTGGTATTATAAAGAGATTAAGTTTGAACATAAGCATCTTAACTTTAGCAGGAGTCAAAAGTAAGGAATCCTTACTAAACTAGTAGTTTTGTGTAACACTATTAGATTCACAAAGTTATGACAAGGGTCGTTTGGTACGGGATATTGATATTGATATCTGCAGATATCATGATATTCGAGTTATCAGCATTTTTTTCGTACCACATATCATGATATTTGGGGGAAAAAGTAATATCAATATCACTCCACACATATTCTACTCCACCCTAGAATATGTGGGGAGTGATATTGATATCATATTTTCGAGACACTTTTACCCTCACTTTAATTTAAAATAACACTGCCACTCATTACTTTACTCACCAATTCTTCTCTCTCACCTGCACAAACCATTTCGACGACTTCGAGCTCAGGGTTTGCTCTCCGACTTCGAAGCTCCACAACGGAAGTTTAGGTAGCGCCGCCGCAAATCGACGGTAAGTCGCCATTAATAATCCGTTCATACCTTCTTCATTTCTCGTCTTCACCCATGTTCTCGACCTCTGACTATCCATCAAACAAATCAAACATAATCTCGATTCCATTCAATCTTCTTCAGGGTTGTAATCGCAGCTCATACACAGATTGGCCGTTACCCCTCAACCCAGGTTTGTAGTATCTTCGGTTTGCCCGTCGAGGAAGGCTTGGAAGAAGAAGGGGTTGTGTCTTCGACGATGACGCGTCGACGAAGATGATGAGGGAAGACGATGAAACTGATAGAAAGTAGTGTTGAATGAATGAGCTGTTTGAATGAAATAGAACCCAACTTGAGGGTATTTTCGTCTTTTCCACATTTAAGGCACTTATCTCCTCTAGTACAATACCACTTTACCAAACAATGATTTCATGGTAATTGGCTAAACATATCAATATCAATAACATATGAATCTCACCCTAATCTCAATATCTAAACATATCATGTTACCAAACGATCCAAAAATGACTGCTATAATCATTTATGGCCATTGCTGACAAGTTTAACACCTCAGTTCAAGTCCCCACAATGTCTCAAGTAAGGAACAAGAGCACCAACATCAACCTTGTCATTCATCCTGTAGTCAAAAGTAGGAGGGAAAAAGCAAGTATCCATCAAAAGATCCCTCACACAAGCCGGGTTCAGAATATTCTTGTCATTAGTCTTGTACATAATCCAAGGCTTTATCCCTCATAGCCCTTGACATCGATGATACTAAGAAGACTGATCTCAGCCCATGCTTTCATGGTATGCATACTGTCTCCAAACTTCTAAAACTCCCTGTGGCTCGGTTGGTAAACTCCCACTATGTCACCTGTCAGAGTCGTATTCCTTGATATAGTAGAAGAAGAAGGTTCGGGTTTGTGGAGAATTCCAGAATCTGATTCAAGCTCTAGTAATATAGAGTAACCAATCAATGTTATGTTCGAGAATTGGAATTTTGTAGCCTAATTTAAAATTTTATGTACCGTCAGTAGCCAATTGCGTAACTATGTCCAAAACTAGCACAATCTGACTGGCAGCCAGCGCGTAGCCAGCCAGCCAGCGCGTAGCTGGCCAGCCAACGATGCGCTGGCTAGACAGCGTACATACAAAATTCAACAATCCCACAATCCATTTTGCCAGTTAAATGTTGAAATCAAATATGGTTTATTGCAATTTGGTCACTTATTTTTATCTATTTTACAAATGGATTATTATTATTATTAATTTGATAATATAAGCTGGTCTTGATAAAATAATAATATATAAGCTATAATTAATTAAAGAAAATTATATTAGTCGTCACAATCTCTTGAGTTATGGATTCCGATGTCACCATTGTTACCTGAACTTTTTTCTTTCCGTCTGAACTAAGCTAGAATGGAAAAGGCAAAAACAAAAGGCTGTTCTCTTTCCTTTGCCTTAATCTGTGACACCAACCCTATTCCTTCTCTCTCTGTTCCCAAACCTTGCTCCTTCCTCCCAAGCCCCATACCAGAGTCTCTTCTTCTCTTTCTCCAAGTAGGAAGTTCCATCTTTTCTTATGTTCTTCGATTTCTTCCCAGTCTTTCCATGTAACTCCGTAGTCGTCGCACCTCCTTCCTCTTCATCTCTTTCCTTTCGATCAGGACTGTCTCAGTATTCCCAAAATCATGAATTTTCTCGCTTTTATACCGTCAATGGAACCTCAATCAACTTCTGCCACTGGAAGGCCACCTGAAGAGGAGGTTGGATCAAAAGATCGTGGTGAAAGGTAGGTCAGCGATATAGGATGAGGAGGGAACTGTTGACGCCAGGACTGGGGGAAACAGTTGGAGTTCGGGTACTTATCTTGATTCGAGATTCTGATTTTTAAATTTCCATCTCTAGGTTAATTTGGTGATGGTTGGGGGTTTGCTCTGCTACTCATAGATCTGTTTTACCCTAACCCTTGAATTATTAAATCGGACCAGCCTATAGCTCTGTTTTACCAGAACAGACCTTCTTTGGGTGTTCCCTGCTATACTCATTTGAACAAGAATCTTTTTTTGTCCCTTAAATTTTATAATTTTTTCAATGGGTTTTTCAAGGCTACAAAGCTGTTAGCTAGCAACAATGGCAAGAATTAATCGAGTTTCTGTTGTGATAATGGTGAAAATAGCTTTAGGATGATAACAAATAGTTAAGTAGAAGTATCAACAATGATTCAAAGAAAAAGATTCAAATCCATAGCTGAAAAGAAGATGTTCCATCCTTATTTGGCCTCATTTAATTTCTTGCAGGTGCACTATGTAGATGTTAAGTCACTGCCCTTATCGCTTCTTAGATACTATGATCATTAGTGTGGAAAAGCGAGACCTTATTGAATGAGATACTGATCTTTAAACTGTTTAGAGTTTAAGAATCTTCAATCAGAGGTATAAACATTATTCCTTCCTGGGATCATATTGAAAGAGAAGTTGTTGCCCTTTGTTTTCTGAGTTGTCTGACAGTTAGCACCTGAGTTTTGTGTTAAGGGGCTTGCTCTGTTGTTTGTTTTGTCTTTCACATGCGGTTTTTTGGCTTTTGGATTGCCGACGCCTTCGTTTTTGCTCTTGGGTTGGTGAATTGGGTTTTGGTCATTGTCTGCATGATTCTATTGCGCCTTGAGAGGCTGATTTCTGTTTATAATATACATACACATTCTTATTAAAAAAACATGATTCCTTCCTCTGTATATTTACCATATGATGCTGATCGTTGATTTCCCATTTATCCATTCTCTTTTCTACTTCATAGGACTTCAGGTTGTTGTTAAATTGTAGGGAGAGATGACTCAAGTTCTCAGACTAATTAATTCATTGATTGTTGTGATTAGTTGATTTGATGGTTTGATCCTCTTCACTGTAGCCCCTTATGTCGTGATGGCTCTTTGTCACAACATATTACTGTTATTGCTTTCGTTTTTAATGCTCCAATAGATAACATTACACTACTGCTGTGTTCATGTTTTTTTTATGTGACTACTGTGATCATGTTTGTGCTAGAGTTTTGTTTTGTTTGTTTTCTAGGGGGGTTTGAAATGGCAGTGTTGAGGATTGCTCTTTCCGGGTGGGTTTTTGGCTTCTGTGTCAAGGCTTCGGAGCCGTGGGGTGAGGAGGCTGTTGTGGCCACCCTCTTTGTACATACTTTGAGTCTTTGAGTTATGATTTTAATGAAATCTCAATCATTCATCAAAAAACAATTGTACATCTTGGTTCAACATGGAAATTTTCATTTCATCTTGGTAAGAGAGAGCAAATCATCACATGGAAGGTTATCATGTTGTAAAATTTGTATAAATGAAGGACGTATGAGAGATTTTTGCTATTTGCTATTTATTTATGATGGCCATTTGGGTAATGGTGTGTATCTCCATACTTACTGAATTATATATTTCCTGCTATAGTAAATGAGGTTTGTTCTTACTTTCAAGCTCATAACACTAAGTGAGACTCTACAATGAATGAGTCTTGAATAACGAGTTCATAGAGCTGCATGATACTTTATCATTCCATGAATAGTTCTGCCATTTTCCTGACAGGTCTATTCAAAAGCCTATGGAAGGACATACCAGGCTATCGCTCTCCCAAGCTTTTCAGTTTGGGACAGATGTGAGTCTACATGTTACTGCAATTTTGTTAAATGACCAAAGGTATATTGGGACTCAAGAGCTGTCTACAAAGAGAAGGTCAAACAATATGAAAAATATTGATCATGGGTGGCTTTGTTGAAAACATGCCATGTTTTATTGCATTCCTTTTTATATTTATGTACTCTTTTAACTAATCCATTTAGTTTATGCACTTTTATGCTTGAGGATGTTCTTAAAAACTAAATAGTATTTTGAAGTTTATGCGCTCTTGGGGCTTGGCAACCAGTTAAATTAGATCACTTCTCTACATTTAGTTTGGACGGGTAGTTTAGTACTACATTTGCTACACATGTAATGCATTAATCTTGTGTTATTCATGTTTTGAATGAACTTATCATAATTTTAAAGTAATTCCAATAAATTATATATATTATATAGATATTTATAGTTTCACCTACGAGTGATTATCATCGTGCCAACCCTAATTTATATTCCCGCGGCATCGCGCGGCCTCTATAACCTAGTAATTAATGAAACCAACAAAGGCATAATACTATTATTCATTACATGATCCAAACTTTGTGATTTTACTTTTGTTGGCTTTTTCTTTTGGTGCATTTTCTTCTCTCCTGTACACCTTTTTGTTTGTTTGGTCTTTATAAATAAGATATCTATCTCATCTATGTATCTATGTATTTTTATTGTATGGCCCTCCTGCTACCATGTTTCGTTTACCATTTTTTTGGAACTTGTCAGTCATGTCGAGGAAGAAGAATGCAGGTTACTTCTCCTGGAACGAGGAGCTCGATCGAATTCTTGTCAGGTGCATGAACACATTGGTTGACGATAAAAAAAATCGATCCAAAAGGCAAATTCATAGCTAGTGCGTACATTGTTCTGGAGCAGATGATGGAACATGAAAAATCGGGGTGCGGAGTGAAAGCTGACCCGAACATCATTTCACGAGTAAAAACACTTAAGGCTAAATTTCTAGCAATGCAGGAGTTAAGAGGGTTGAGTGGTGCTGGCTGGGATGACACGCTTAAGATGGTGGACATCCCTGACACGGTCTATGAAGAATATGTCGCGGTATGTTATTTTACATAGTAATTACTCGTTCAAATTATTGTACTAGTCCGATCACTTGTTAATAAAATTGTCTGCTTCATTCAGAATCATCCTCATTGTGCTAAGTTGAACAGAGTGTCATTTCCATGTTACGATGGACTAGCATACGTTTTTGATAAAGTGCGGGCAACCGGAAAAGGAGCTGTTGGGCCGGAAGAATTGGAAAGGGATTGTCCTCCCATTGACGTGCCTAACAAGATGTTGTTGAGGTGGAATTCTGAGTATTCTAACATTGGAATGGAGCCGAATGAGCGAGCAAACAGCAACCAACAAGAAGAAAGAGACGTTCCAAGTCCAATGTCTGATAAACCTACTCAGTCTGAAGCTACAAGCCGTCGGAAGAGGGCTCGTCGATCTTTTAATGCAGGTGGAATCGAGGTAACTGATTTGACACCATTGATTGAGGATGCCGTGGGTTCGTTGAGATCAATGGCAAAGGACTCCGATACCGTCCATAAACAATGTAGCGAGGTGTTCATTGAGATTGGGAAGATTCCAGGTCTTACAGAAGATCAAGTAGTGGACGCGACGTTGCGTCTCGGCAAAGATGATAGTTTGTTGGAAATATTCTTCAACATCAATTCCGATCATTCTCGCAAGCGGTTCATCGAGCGTTTGCTTATCTGAAGTTTGACTGGACATCGTACTATGGTTTCACACCTGGTGGAGATACATTTTTAAATATTTATGATTATGTTATATAGTAGATCTTGGATGGATTATGTTGGGAGGATTTATGCAGAATAGTTTATCTTGGATGGATTAGTTGGGAGATTTATGTTTGGTTATTGGTAGGGATTACTTTGAATTGTATTTTACAAATATCTGCAAATTACAAGTTTCCCATAGTGAAATATCTAGATGATAATTGCGGGTGACGATGTCTATATGTGCCTTTATAAATGCAAATATCTGCTTCTAATTGTATTTTATTTATTTATTTATTTATTTTAATATCAATAAATAATTTTTATAGTTTTAGAGGCATATAATTTATAATTGTCTCTATAAGTTATGCGATTACATCTTTTAGAGGCAGATACTTTATAACTGCCTCTATAAGCTATATGAAAAACTCTTTTAGAGGCAGATAATTTATAATTGCCTTTATAAGTTATATGGAAAACTCTTTTAGAGGCAGATAATTTATAACTACCTTTATAAGTTATACGAAAAACTCTTTTAGAGACAAATAATTTAGAACTACCTCTATTGGTTGTAAATTAGCTTAGAGGCAGATAATTTATCTATCTCTATATGTTGAATGATTAAAATTTGTAAAGGTATATAACTTGTAAACTCTGTATTATTTTGTATAGATAAATGTTAGATAATATATAATAAAAACTAACAATGATTTTTTTTTTTCTAATAATGTGTAAAAAATTTGCGTTTTTTCAAATTTGATATTTTTTCTTGATATAGTTTGTCTATATCAATAAGTTTTATAATTCATATTTAAAAAATGCGTAATAAATATTGTATGTAAATAGTGAGAGAGTCCAATAGAGAAAAATATCCTGGTAGGAATAATTTTTTTAAAAAGTATATATATGCATCACTAAAAAACTAAGATGAAGAATAATAGCAATTTCAAGTTGCAATTACCAAAAAAATTATATGCCACTAATTCTTCAATTAGTGACAGATAATATGTGCCACCATATTTACCTCTAAAGACCTTTAGCGACAACGTCGTTAGTGGAAAATATGATATTTACCTCTAAAACTCTATAGATGCAAAAAAGCAATTTTAGAGGCAAATATGGTGTGCCTCCGTAGTCAGGTTATGTTATAGTGCACTACAAGAAAAAAAGGTTTAAATTCACGGATATATTATTGGCGATTGTGGAACCGCCACTATGTAATTATAATTGTGGCAATTGCATAGTGGCGGTTTTAACCTCCAATGTCAAATTTTTATCATTGTGACGGTTAAAACTGCCACTATGTATTTTTTTATCTATCGATCTGCGTGAAACACAATCAACCAATGGGAAAAAGTTTTTTTTAAAAAAAATTTCCAGTGCTGCCGCCGATCAATCTTCCTCTTCCCTTCTCCTATTAACCTTCTGATCCATCCTGGACATCTGATCCAGAATCTCAACCTCAATCGACTTCGCCTTCCCCAAATCATCACCAGCTTTGCCAACGTCTCCTTCGTGATCACCTCCGCCATCAAATCCACAATCAACTTCTCCTTCATCTTAATCTCCTCATTGGAGATCGTCAGCGCCTCCACAAAGGAATTCAGCTCCGAGAACACATCTGCCACTTCCTCGTTCGACATAGATTCCATCAGCTTGTTGTTCGCGTGCTCCGCCACCATTCTCATCTCCTGAAGCTTGTCTCGTACCCTGTCCCTCTCTGTTTTCACAACCGTTGGCCTCTTCTTCACCTCCTGATCCTCCTCCGCCTCCTCCTCCTCGTCGGACTTGCCCACTATTTCCTGCATCTCTGCTAATTCAAATCAATCAATTCTTCTGTGGCTCGATTTGATTCTTCCGAGGCCAGACCAAGCGGATAAAAGCTGGTGGAGCTTCGGCGCCGCCGCTGGTGGCTCGTCGGAGTAGAGGTTGAAGAAGGAGGACTTTACTAAACCCTAACTAGTTATTTATTTATTTATAAATAAATAAAACCAACAGTGGCGGTTATAACCTCATCATTTGTGTCAAACGTTTTTGCGGTGGTTTCTTCTTTCAACAGTGGCGATCGTACAACCGCCACTATATATTCAACATTGGCGGTTATAACCTCCACTGTTGGAGAAAAAAACTGCCACTATTACCTAACTCATTTACAGGTAACTATACAACATACTTGCAGAAACTTGGATCAACTCCGTCAGATTTCAGATTCTTCAATGCCCTTTACTAAAACTCAGTTAGAAGTTCGCAACTTCTACGAAGTTCTTCATATTTCATTAGCATGGTGATCAAATATAGAGATGGGTTGTGAGGTGAGTGCTTGCGGTAGGGTCGGTACTTGCTCAAGCAAGATGGCTCATCAGCTCCTGGTGTTTGTTCCATTTGAGGGGATATTTCAAGAAAGGAGTTCATAGTTTATATAGTAGTTGATAACCAAATATGACAATGGTGCACAGTAGTGGCATAGCAAAGCTGTGAGGAGGAAAAAGTCAAACCAATTCAAGTCCCAACATGACACAAGACAAGTTTGGTTCAGTGTCGAATTTTGTTAATTGTTAGCATCTTTAATATCATTCTACCATATATAACCAAATATGAAAATCACAAAGTAACGTCATAGCAAAACTACAAGGAGAAATAAGTCATCATTCTACAAGAACAAGTCGGCACTACTGTTTTCGTTCAAATACTCGCCGCAAACTCTCTACAATGCATGTCACCACTGCGAAAATCTTTCATCATGCTAAAACATCATTGTTTTTTATGAGAAACTGTCACCGCCGCTAACTAAAATTGCACAAACCTAAATCTAGAACTCTGCTAGCCTCAGTTACCCTCAGTTACCCTCCATGGAGCTGGCGAGTCTGATCCGAAGCAGAGCCACGTGGTGCCAAAGCAACCTGATCCAGGGAGTTTTTCTTTTCCTTGTTCTATTGGCACATATTTGGTTGATAGAGCTCTTGCGAATTTAGGTGCTAGCATTAGTGTTATGCCTTACTCGTTGTTTGAGCGTCTAGGACTGCCTAAGTTAACCCCTACCACCATGAATATCAACCTAGCTGATCAAACTGTTAGACATCCTAGGGGTATTGCTGAAAATGTTGTAGTTAAGGTGCATGATAGCTACTTCATGACTGATTTTGTGGTTATTGATTACATGGAGAGTGTTAACATTCCCCTTATCTTGGGACGACCCTTCCTAGCCACTTCTGGTGCACTCATAGATGCAAAGGCTGGGAGGTTGACCTTTCGGGATGAGGAAAAAGTTATTACATTCGAAATCCCTCCACCTGATCCTAATGTGCACTCTTCCGCTAAGAAATCCATGTCGTTAGTGTTTGAAAATGCTTCAGTTTATACTAAATTTACCGATATGGATACTCCTTATTCATCTTCATCTTTGCAGGATCAGGTAGCGGCGATAGTATCTACCAAGGATACAGGTGGAGTTAAGAAGAAGAACAAGCCTCCTAAGAAAGATAAGGCGCCGCCCCATGAAAGTACTCCTACCAAACCCCCAGATGTGGTCCTGGACAAAGTGTAGCTATTTGGACCCTTTGAGGTAGCTGGATTGCGTGGCGACGGTTCATTGGAGCTTTACCATGCTAGCGGGAAGAAATTTGTGCTTCAGAGTGGAGAGATGAAGGTATTCTTTCAGCTGAATACAGAATGGATAATACAGAAATTTGTGCTTCAGACTTGGATGATATGACCGCGGCTTTGGCTGCTTGCAAGGCCTTTGCCATGAGGATGAAGTCTCTAATGCAAGCTAATCCCTTAAAGGTGGACGACAGGAGTCTGGGGCAAAGAAAATTTTCTGTTGATGCCCAATACCCTGTTCCCACAGTTCCTGCACCAGTGGATACTGTTAGAAGTCAGTTGGAGTTGGATAACTCGAAATTGGAGATGGAAGTGCAGAGATTAAAGCATGAGCTGGAAAGGGCTAAGATAGCTCCTTCACCGGGTGTTCCTACAGCTCCACCGCCAGGGTTCAAGGTGCTTACTCGGACAGAGAATGTATCAGTTGTATCTACTCCCAGTTCAAATTGCGGTGGTGCAGGTCATTCAGCAGAGGGTTGTACTTGGAAGTTTGAGAGTAACCAAGACCAACAACAAGAGGAGATTGCTTATGTTGGTGGCCCAAACCAAGGGAATAACCAGAACCAGGGAGGATATCAGAATTAGAACTCCCAATGGAAGAACAGAGGGGACTGGAACAACAACCAGAACCAAGGGGGTTATCAGAGGAATAATGGGAATCAGAATCAGAATTCTCAATGGCAGAACAGAGGAGGCTGGAATAACAATCAGAACCAGAACCAAAATCAGAACAATAACGGTGGTTCGAGCTCTTCTACGCCTAAGTCCTATTCCGATATCATGTTGGACAAGATTTTTGCTGAAACTCAATCTAATAAGAATGACATTTCACTCACCGAGACCTCTATCAAGAAGCTAGACGATCGTGTGACGGCAATAACCAACTTTCTGCAGGAGAAGGTAGTTGGTCTTCTTCCTAGCACAGCTCCCTCCTCTTCATCTAACAATGCCGGAGGAAGCAAAACTAAGGAAGAATTCTGTGGAGTAGTTTCTCTTCAGGATGGCACGGAGGAATTGGAGAAGCCAATGGAGCAGTTGTGTCAGAAGGAGCAGCAAAGAAAAGAAGCTACTCCACCAGTCGATCCTTACCGACCAAAAGCACCTTATCATGCAGCCTTGAACATACCTGTGCTAAACAAGGAGAATTTGGGGAAGACTCTGGTGACAATTAATAACCAGAAGATGGGAGTTGCTTTATTGGAAGAACTTCTTGCAAACCCGGATTATGCGAGGCATATGAAAGAAATTCTCTCAAAGAAGAAGAAGCTGAAAAATGCAGAAGCTGCTGCTGTGGTGGAGGAGCTGAGAAGCGTGATTCCTGACAAGAAGAAAGACAAAGCTGTCAATCCTCTTCCAAAGAACTCCTCTCAAAAGACGAGAGCAGACGAGATAGCCTCAGTTACCCTCCATGGAGCTGGCGAGTCTGATCCGAAGCAGAGCCACGTGGTGCCAAAGCAACCTGATCCAGGGAGTTTTTCTTTTCCTTGTTCTATTGGCACATATTTGGTTGATAGAGCTCTTGCGAATTTAGGTGCTAGCATTAGTGTTATGCCTTACTCGTTGTTTGAGCGTCTAGGACTGCCTAAGTTAACCCCTACCACCATGAATATCAACCTAGCTGATCAAACTGTTAGACATCCTAGGGGTATTGCTGAAAATGTTGTAGTTAAGGTGCATGATAGCTACTTCATGACTGATTTTGTGGTTATTGATTACATGAAGAGTGTTAACATTCCCCTTATCTTGGGACGACCCTTCCTAGCCACTTCTGGTGCACTCATAGATGCAAAGGCTGGGAGGTTGACCTTTCGGGATGAGGAAAAAGTTATTACATTCGAAATCCCTCCACCTGATCCTAATGTGCACTCTTCCGCTAAGAAATCCATGTCGTTAGTGTTTGAAAATGTTTCAGTTTATACTATATTTACCGATATGGATACTCCTTATTCATCTTCATCTTTGCAGGATCAGGTAGCGGCGATAGTATCTACCAAGGATACAGGTGGAGTTAAGAAGAAGAACAAGCCTCCTAAGAAAGATAAGGTGCCGCCCCATGAAAGTACTCCTACCAAACCCCCAGATGTGGTCCTGGACAAAGTGGAGCTATTTGGACCCTTTGAGGTAGCTGGATTGCGTGGCGACGGTTCATTGGAGCTTTATCATGCTAGCGGGAAGAAATTTGTGCTTCAGAGTGGAGAGATGAAGGTATTCTTTCAGCTGAATACAGAATGGATGATACAGAAATTTGTGCTTCAGACTTGGATGATATAACCGCGGCTTTGGCTGCTTGCAAGGCCTTTGCCATGAGGATCAAGTCTCTAATGCAAGCTAATCCCTTAAAGGTGGACGACAGGAGTCTGGGGCAAAGAAAATTTTATGTTGATGCCCAATACCCTGTTCCCACAGTTCCTGCACCAGTGGATACTGTTAGAAGTCAGTTGGAGTTGGATAACTCGAAATTGGAGATGGAAGTGCAGAGATTAAAGCATGAGCTGGAAAGGGCTAAGATAGCTCCTTCACCGGGTGTTCCTACAGCTCCACCGCCAGGGTTCAAGGTGCTTACTCGGACAGAGAATGTATCAGTTGTATCTACTCCCAGTTCAAATTGCGGTGGTGCAGGTCATTCAGCAGAGGGTTGTACTTGGAAGTTTGAGAGTAACCAAGACCAACAACAAGAGGAGATTGCTTATGTTGGTGGCCCAAACCAAGGGAATAACCAGAACCAGGGAGGATATCAGAATTAGAACTCCCAATGGAAGAACAGAGGGGACTGGAACAACAACCAGAACCAAGGGGGTTATCAGAGGAATAATGGGAATCAGAATCAGAATTCTCAATGGCAGAACAGAGGAGGCTGGAATAACAACCAGAACCAGAACCAAAATCAGAACAATAACGGTGGTTCGAGCTCTTCTACGCCTAAGTCCTATTCCGATATCATGTTGGACAAGATTTTTGCTGAAACTCAATCTAATAAGAATGACATTTCACTCACCGAGACCTCTATCAAGAAGCTAGACGATCGGGTGACGGCAATAACCAACTTTCTGCAGGAGAAGGTAGTTGGTCTTCTTCCTAGCACAGCTCCCTCCTCTTCATCTAACAATGCCGGAGGAAGCAAAACTAAGGAAGAATTCTGTGGAGTAGTTTCTCTTCAGGATGGCACGGAGGAATTGGAGAAGCCAATGGAGCAGTTGTGTCAGAAGGAGCAGCAAAGAAAAGAAGCTACTCCACCAGTCGATCCTTACCGACCAAAAGCACCTTATCCTGCAGCCTTGAACATACCTGTGCTAAACAAGGAGAATTTGTGTAACATCCCCGCCCAACCAAACGGTTTGGAACTCGAGTTCGGGTGATTGAGGCATTGGAAACAGGGTTCCTGAGGTCCCATCGAAGTTCGGGACGACCGAATTTGAGTTGGGTCAAGTTAAAACACTTTGGGGGTGCTATTGATGACACGTGAGCCATGTGTCATGTTTTGAGTGCATGTGTCATGCTTTGAGTGCATGTGTCATGCTTGAGTGTTAAAAACTCAGATTTGAGGAGTTCTTCACTCTTCCACTTTTTCCATCTTTCCCCAAACCTCTTCACCTTTCCATTTTCTCCAACTTTCTCCAAACCCGTACTTGAAGGAAACCAAAAACCCATTTGGGTCAATCCTTGATTCCGGGAGTTGTAGAGCTCCGATTGACGATCCGTTTCTTGCTACGCGTTCGTGTCGGCGAGAGGAAGAGATCGCTGGTCCTAGTTCTGGTTGGGTCGGAGTAGGCTGCTGTCAGTGAGGAGGAGAGGAGCTACGACTTTGGAGTTGTAGAACTTGGCCGTTCGGGTTTCGGGAGTCATTTTAGAGTCTCGTCATCTTCTCCAGGTGAGGGCTTAGCGTTGTGTAGGTAGTTTGGATGATGTGAGGAGTTTCAATTTTGACTTAGATGGGATTAGGTCATTGCATGAATTGGAAGAGAGTAAAAGGGGATTTTGTTATGTGATTAATTGTTGTACATTTGTGAAAGTTGGTCGTTGTTGTATGCTTGTCGATATGATGGATTGCGTGATGATAGCGGGCTGTTTGTTATGTGCCATGAATGGGGGAGATATTAACCTTGATGCTTAATGGATTGGAGGTAGTAACGAGTGTAGGAGGGTTGGGACATGATGTTGTAACTGTGTTCTGCCCGAGTTGATAGTTGTGGATTGCAGGAGGGTGGTCCTGCCAATGTGGGATCGCCCTTACACGATGGATAGGTGGACGGTTCCGCCAATATGGGGCTGTCCAATGAAGGATGTACAGGAGGGTAACCCTACGACTCATGACATGGCTTCCCCTGTACTTGCAGGTGGGGGTGGCCGGTGAGCTAGCCGTTTACCCTTGAACTGTTTGTGCCGTGGGAAGCGTTGAATGATTTGGATTGTGTTGGAATTATGTGATGATGAGATGGTGTGGATGGATTGATTAGTAATCTGAATTGTATGAGTTGTGATACGAATATGAATATAGAACTGGAAGGAGCCCACACTACCCCACCCGAAATACTGGTTGCGATTGAGTCCGATTCACTGGGGTGAATCCCTTGGCTGGGTTGCCAAGGTTGGTTGATTTCTCCTTCGTGGAAGGATCCTATATGGATGCGTCGGAATGTATTCTCCTTCGTGGAAGGATCCCTAGTGGATGCGTCTGGTTGATGTGATGGCCGGCGGTGGTGGTGTGGATAACTCCTTGGCGCCTAATAACTCACCTAGATAATATGAATGTGAATGTTTGTGTGCTTGTGGTTGTGGTAGTGACTTGGTTGATGGATGTGATGTGATGATGCTGTGTGTGCCGTGGATTGATGTATTAATTCTGTGTGATTCTATTGTTATGAATTGTGCTTGAGAACAAGAACTGACCAACGTGATCACCTAGACTGTATTAGGGAATTAAAATATGGAAAGGGGGGTTGGGTTTGGTTCCATTGCTGGATGTCTTGTGCGGAGTTGGGACCGCTCCATAGAGTAGGACAACGTGTAGGTAGGCCCAGTGGGTTCACTCAATTTCAATAGGAAATTGATCCCTTCTCCCCTTTCAGGATCTCGTGGCTAGTGGAGGTGGCTGAGGAGTTTGAGTTCGAGGTTGATTTCGCGAAGTTCTGGACGGAAGCCATGAGGTGAAGACTGGGATTACGCGGAGTTGACTTTTCTGTTCATTTCAGTTGACTATGGGATTTTGGGGGTTTTCATGTACTTTCTGATTTATGTTGGATTGGAGGATTTATGATGGTTTGGATTGTACTCGGATTTCAGTTTCGCGTTTCTTTGGAGGCCTTCCATGTTTTTACCGTCTTTTGATCACCCCCAATTTCCCTGTTTTACCCTTATTTTTACTCGGTAGTACCTAGGACCGGCTCAACCACGGGTTTACTCGGGTTGATTCGGAACGGGTGTTACAAATGGTATCAGAGCCTGGTTAGTTGCTGCTGTGTGGGTGAATTGTCTCTTCTTCTAGAGGAGTAATTAACCTCATAGGGAGAAGAGATGAGCATCGGCACGGGACCAACTTTCTAGGGTTTTTGCAATCGTTTTAATCGGGTTGGGGAATGGTTTTGAAAGAAAACTGTTTGGAAAAATTTGATTATGAGCAGTCAACTGAAATGTTTAATGTCCTCCTGTAGTGAATCCAGTCAAGCAAGGGGAAGTAGGTCCACCGGGAACTCAGGGTTTAGAGAAGGAGCCCTCAGATTCCAACCGAGTCTGTTGAAGGGGTGGAACTTTGGAGAGTTTAATGGGGAAGTGGCCGATCCTGAGGTGGCCGAGCAGTGGCTTCAGGAATGTGAGTACAAGTTCCTACAGATGGGACTTGGGGAGGGGCTGAAGGTGCAGGCAATGACCTTTCTGTTTAAAGGTCATGCTCTGAATTGGTGGAAGTCGATGCCGCAGAGTCGGGTAGTTCCGCCAGAGATGGAGCTGGATGAGTTTGTTGAGGTATTTCGCGATCAGTTCTGTCCTGACCTTTGGCGCGAGGAGAAGGCCAAGGAATTCATGAGCTTGGAGCAAGGTGAGAAGTCTGTTCTCGCATACTACATAGAGTTTACCTCTCTCTCTAAGTGGTATGACGAGTGGACTAACCGAGAAAAGAAGCTCATCAGTAAGTTCATGAATGGGTTGAGGGCGGAGATTCAGGAGGGAGTCACCACCGCTGATATGGGGAGTTTGGTGGCCGTTAAGGCGGCGGCACTCCAGAGGGAGAGGTTGGAGAACAAGAAGAAGGAAGAGAAGAAGAGAAAGGCGTCGGCTCAGCCTTCTCCTTCAGTCACTAATAGTCATCCGGCTAAGGGGCCCAGACATCTTATTCTGGATTCCGAGGTGCGCAGTCTGCCCCACCGAGGGGTGTGAAAGTTTGCTATACCTGTGGGCTCCCGGGTCACGTGAGTGCTACCTGCCGTAGGTCGGGACTGGTGAGTAGGAGCGGAGCATCGGGAGGGTTGCCGATGTGTGGTATCTGTAAGAAGCCACATGTCGGGGAGTGTCTTATGCTAAGGTCAGCTCTGGTGACCTGCTACACTTGTGGACAGCCGGGCCATAAGAGTAACGTCTGCCCGAGGAGGGGTACTGCACCAACTCAGTCTGTGGGATCGGTGCAGGGGCCTAGAGCTCCGTCTAGGAGCTATGGAGGCGGAGGTGGCGGCAGTATGGGACGAGGGGCTGCGAGTGCTGGCCGAGGAACGGGTGCTAATGCCATGCCTGTGGGAACTGGGGGAGACCAAGGGCGGCTGTATGCTCTCACCAGGGGTGCGGCAGAGAATGCTAATGACGTGGTAACTGGTATGATCTCTATCTCAGATCTTTCCGCTTACGCTTTGTTTGATTCGGGTTCTACCCATTCCTTTGTGTCTGAGAAATGTTTGAGTAGCATGGGTGTCGTAGCTGGTAGTCTAGGCGGTAGTTGGGGTGTCAGAACTCCTTTGGGGACGTCGGTCCGAGTAGATCGTGTGTGTAGGGGTTATAAGGTGTTAGTGGGAGGTGTAGAGTTTTTGGCGGAGTTGGTGGTGCTCCCTTTCAACGAATTCGACGTTATCCTAGGAATGGATTGGTTGGCTAGATATGGGGCGTTGCTTGATTGTCGGAAGAAGGAAGTGTTGCTTCAGGTGGAAGGTGTTGGCCAGGTGGTGTTCAAGGGTGTTAGAAAGAGGGAGACAGCACCTATGGGATTAATTTCAGCAATGCAAGCTTTCTCTTTGGTCCGAGAGGGGTGTGAGGCTCTGTTGGTTCAGGTATCGGTTGAGCAGAAGGAGGAGTTGGGAAAGGTGCCGGTAGCTCGGGAGTTTGCTGATGTGTTTGAGGAATTACCTGGGGCACCGATCGAGCGTGAGGTGGAGTTCAATATAGAGTTGGTCCCTGGGACTGCTCCAATCTCTATTCCACCTTATCGCATGGCACCTGCGGAGTTAAAGGAGTTGAAGGAGCAATTGCAGGAACTCTTGGATAAGGGGTTCATCCGCCCAAGTGTATCACCGTGGGGGGCACCGGTGTTGTTTGTGAAGAAGAAGGATGGGTCGATGCGGATGTGTATTGACTATAGGCGGTTGAACAAGGCGACGATCAAGAATCGTTACCCACTTCCAAGGATAGACGATCTCTTCGATCAATTGCAAGGGGCTGAAGTGTTCTCGAAGATAGACTTGAGGTCGGGTTATCACCAGTTGAAGGTGGAGGAAAGATCGGTGCCAATGACAGCCTTTAGGACCCGCTATGGACACTATGAGTTTCTGGTGATGCCGTTTGGTCTCACCAATGCTCCTGCCGCGGTTATGGCTCTCATGAACAAGGTCTTCCACGAATATTTGGATAAGTTCGTGATAGTGTTCATCGATGATATTCTCATCTATTCCAAGAATGAGAAGGAGCATGCGGAGCATTTGAGGATTGTTTTCCACAAGTTGAGGGAGCAGCAACTTTTTGCCAAGTTCTCGAAGTGTGCCTTTTGGTTGGAAGAGGTGTTGTTTCTTGGACATGTGGTCTCTAAGAGAGGTGTGGAGGTTGACCCGAAGAAGATTGAAGCGGTGGTTAACTGGTCCCCACCTAAGGATGTGTCGCAACTAAGGAGCTTCTTGGGTTTGGCTGGTTATTATCGAAGGTTTGTCGAGGGATTCTCCACTATAGCCTCCCCTTTACATAAGTTGTTGAGGAAGGAGTCAAAGTATGAGTGGAGTGAGGCGTGCCAGAAAAGCTTCGAGGAGTTGAAGAAGCGGTTGACTTCAGCTCCGGTGTTGACCCTGCCGGTGGAAGGTGGCGAATATGTGGTATTTAGTGATGCTTCACTGCAAGGGTTGGGGTGTGTGCTGATGCAGAATGGGAAGGTTGTTGCTTATGCCTCACGTCAGCTTAGAGTGCATGAGGTGAACTATCCGACCCACGACTTGGAGTTAGCCGCAGTGGTGTTCGCCTTGAAGTTGTGGAGGCACTATCTGTATGGTGAGACGTTTAAGATCATGACCGACCATAAGAGCCTTAAGCACCTTATGGATCAGAAGGAGCTGAATGGTAGGCAACGACGTTGGATGGAGCTCTTGAAGGACTATGACTGCACCATTGACTACCATCCCGGTAAGGCTAATGTGGTTGCAGATGCATTGAGTCGGAAAGAGTTAGTTGATCTTAGGGCGTTGCGAGTGAAAATGCAGATGAATGATGTGGGAAGTTTGCTTGCTAAGCTTAGTATCCGACCCATGCTGAATGATAGGATTGGTGAGGAGCAACTCAAGGATGTTACTTTAGTGGCTATTCGAGGGGAAGTTGAAAAGGGCTTGGATAATGGGTTTGAGGTAGTTGGCGGGTTGCTGAGGCGCAAGGGTCGAGTGTGTGTGCCGGAGATGGAGGAGTTGAGGAGGGGGATATTAGAGGAGGCCCACTCTTCGATGTATGCTATGCACCCCGGAATGACTAAGATGTACAATGACCTGAAGTTGAGTTTTTGGTGGCCGGGGATGAAGAAGGACGTGGCACATTTTGTGGTGACTTGTCTGGTTTGTCAGAAGATGAAGGCGGAGCATAGAGCTCCGGGTGGGTTACTCCAGTCTCTACCAATCCCGGAGTGGAAGTTCGTGGACATCACCATGGACTTCGTGTCGGGTTTTCCGCCAACCAAAGAGGGGAAAGATGCCGTGTGGGTAATAGTCGATCGTTTGACAAAAGTTGCTCATTTCATACCCATTCGGTTTAAGCCAAATGTGGAGGAGTTGGCCAAGCTGTATATAAAGGAAGTAGTAAGGTTGCATGGGGTTCCTCAGTCCATCGTCTCTGATCGTGATCCGAGTTTCACATCTCACTTTTGGGAGGGGCTGCATACGGCGTTGGGAACTAAGCTGAAATTCTCAACGGCATATCATCCCCAGACGGATGGGCAATCGGAGAGGACGATTCTGACTTTGGAGGAATTATTGAGGAGTTGTGCGATGGAATTCCAAACTCCATGGACGGAATTGTTACCTTTGGTTGAGTTCGCCTACAATAACTCATATCATAGTAGTTTGAAGTTCGCTCCTTTTGAGGCTTTGTATGGGAGGAAGTGTAGGACGCCTTTGTGTTGGGATGAAGAAGGTGCGAGAGTGTTGTCGGGTCCTCAAGTTGTACAAGAGACGGCTGATCGTATTAAGGTAATTAAGGATAGGTTGAGAGCGGCCCAGGATAGGCAAAAGGCGTATGCAGATGGTCGAACAAGAGAGCTGAGTTTTGATGTTGGGGAGAAGGTATTTTTGAAGGTGTCGCCATGGAAGGGGCTGATGCGTTTTGGTAGGAAAGGAAAGTTGGCACCTCGATACATTGGTCCTTATGAGATTCTAGCTAAGTCGGGTCCGGTGGCGTATGTGCTGGCACTGCCGAAGGAGTTAGAAAGGATGCACAACGTGTTTCATGTGAGTATGCTTAAGCAGTATCATGGAGACCCTGCACATGTGATTCAGCCGGAGGAAGTGGAGATCGAGCGAGATTTGACTTATGAGGAGAAGCCGGTTGCCATAGTGGATAGGCAAGTTCGGGTTTTGAGGAATAAGCAGATTCCGCAGCTCAAGGTGGTATGGAGGAACCACGAGAGTGAGTCGGCTACTTGGGAGACCGAGGAGGATATGAGGCGGCGGTATCCGGAATTAGTGGAAGCTTATGCTTCAGGTTTTTACGTCCCTTGATGTGTGTTCTTGTGGTTGCTTGTTGTGGTGAGAGTCTCGAGGGGGTCTAGGGAGTGTTTGGTGATGGCCTAGTGTGGGGAGTTGGTGTAGGTATGTTGGGTGGTTTGAAGGAGGGTTGTTAGATCGTCGTTAGGGATTTTGGGGGTTAATAGGATGCTTGGATTGCTGCAATTCTTGCTGTACTTTCCAAATCGTGTCGCTAGGAGGAGTTGGGGATGATTTCGGGGACGAAATCCTTGAAGTTGTGGAGACTTGTAACATCCCCGCCCAACCAAACGGTTTGGAACTCGAGTTCGGGTGATTGAGGCATTGGAAACAGGGTTCCTGAGGTCCCATCGAAGTTCGGGACGACCGAATTTGAGTTGGGTCAAGTTAAAACACTTTGGGGGTGCTATTGATGACACGTGAGCCATGTGTCATGTTTTGAGTGCATGTGTCATGCTTTGAGTGCATGTGTCATGCTTGAGTGTTAAAAACTCAGATTTGAGGAGTTCTTCACTCTTCCACTTTTTCCATCTTTCCCCAAACCTCTTCACCTTTCCATTTTCTCCAACTTTCTCCAAACCCGTACTTGAAGGAAACCAAAAACCCATTTGGGTCAATCCTTGATTCCGGGAGTTGTAGAGCTCCGATTGACGATCCGTTTCTTGCTACGCGTTCGTGTCGGCGAGAGGAAGAGATCGCTGGTCCTAGTTCTGGTTGGGTCGGAGTAGGCTGCTGTCAGTGAGGAGGAGAGGAGCTACGACTTTGGAGTTGTAGAACTTGGCCGTTCGGGTTTCGGGAGTCATTTTAGAGTCTCGTCATCTTCTCCAGGTGAGGGCTTAGCGTTGTGTAGGTAGTTTGGATGATGTGAGGAGTTTCAATTTTGACTTAGATGGGATTAGGTTATTGCATGAATTGGAAGAGAGTAAAAGGGGATTTTGTTATGTGATTAATTGTTGTACATTTGTGAAAGTTGGTCGTTGTTGTATGCTTGTCGATATGATGGATTGCGTGATGATAGCGGGCTGTTTGTTATGTTCCATGAATGGGGGAGATATTAACCTTGATGCTTAATGGATTGGAGGTAGTAACGAGTGTAGGAGGGTTGGGACATGATGTTGTAACTGTGTTCTGCCCGAGTTGATAGTTGTGGATTGCAGGAGGGTGGTCCTGCCAATGTGGGATCGCCCTTACACGATGGATAGGTGGACGGTTCCACCAATATGGGGCTGTCCAATGAAGGATGTACAGGAGGGTAACCCTACGACTCATGACATGGCTTCCCCTGTACTTGCAGGTGGGGGTGGCCGGTGAGCTAGCCGTTTACCCTTGAACTGTTTGTGCCGTGGGAAGCGTTGAATGATTTGGATTGTGTTGGAATTATGTGATGATGAGATGGTGTGGATGGATTGATTAGTAATCTGAATTGTATGAGTTGTGATACGAATATGAATATAGAACTGGAAGGAGCCCACACTACCCCACCCGAAATACTGGTTGCGATTGAGTCCGATTCACTGGGGTGAATCCCTTGGCTGGGTTGCCAAGGTTGGTTGATTTCTCCTTCGTGGAAGGATCCTATATGGATGCGTCGGAATGTATTCTCCTTCGTGGAAGGATCCCTAGTGGATGCGTCTGGTTGATGTGATGGCCGGCGGTGGTGGTGTGGATAACTCCTTGGCGCCTAATAACTCACCTAGATAATATGAATGTGAATGTTTGTGTGCTTGTGGTTGTGGTAGTGACTTGGTTGATGGATGTGATGTGATGATGCTGTGTGTGCCGTGGATTGATGTATTAATTCTGTGTGATTCTATTGTTATGAATTGTGCTTGAGAACAAGAACTGACCAACGTGATCACCTAGACTGTATTAGGGAATTAAAATATGGAAAGGGGGGTTGGGTTTGGTTCCATTGCTGGATGTCTTGTGCGGAGTTGGGACCGCTCCATAGAGTAGGACAACGTGTAGGTAGGCCCAGTGGGTTCACTCAATTTCAATAGGAAATTGATCCCTTCTCCCCTTTCAGGATCTCGTGGCTAGTGGAGGTGGCTGAGGAGTTTGAGTTCGAGGTTGATTTCGCGAAGTTCTGGACGGAAGCCATGAGGTGAAGACTGGGATTACGCGGAGTTGACTTTTCTGTTCATTTCAGTTGACTATGGGATTTTGGGGGTTTTCATGTACTTTCTGATTTGTGTTGGATTGGAGGATTTATGATGGTTTGGATTGTACTCGGATTTCAGTTTCGCGTTTCTTTGGAGGCCTTCCATGTTTTTACCGTCTTTTGATCACCGCCAATTTCCCTGTTTTACCCTTATTTTTACTCGGTAGTACCTAGGACCGGCTCAACCACGGGTTTACTCGGGTTGATTCGGAACGGGTGTTACAATTTGGGGAAGACTCTGGTGACAATTAATAACCAGAAGATGGGAGTTGCTTTATTGGAAGAACTTCTTGCAAACCCGGATTATGCGAGGCATATGAAAGAAATTCTCTCAAAGAAGAAGAAGCTGAAAAATGCAGAAGCTGCTGCTGTGGTGGAGGAGCTGAGAAGCGTGATTCCTGACAAGAAGAAAGACAAAGCTGTCAATCCTCTTCCAAAGAACTCCTCTCAAAAGACGAGAGCAGACGAGATAGCCTCAGTTACCCTCCATGGAGCTGGCGAGTCTGATCCGAAGCAGAGCCACGTGGTGCCAAAGCAACCTGATCCAGGGAGTTTTTCTTTTCCTTGTTCTATTGGCACATATTTGGTTGATAGAGCTCTTGCGAATTTAGGTGCTAGCATTAGTGTTATGCCTTACTCGTTGTTTGAGCGTCTAGGACTGCCTAAGTTAACCCCTACCACCATGAATATCAACCTAGCTGATCAAACTGTTAGACATCCTAGGGGTATTGCTGAAAATGTTGTAGTTAAGGTGCATGATAGCTACTTCATGACTGATTTTGTGGTTATTGATTACATGGAGAGTGTTAACATTCCCCTTATCTTGGGACGACCCTTCCTAGCCACTTTTGGTGCACTCATAGATGCAAAGGTTGGGAGGTTGACCTTTCGGGATGAGGAAAAAGTTATTACATTCGAAATCCCTCCACCTGATCCTAATGTGCACTCTTGCGCTAAGAAATCCATGTCGTTAGTGTTTGAAAATGCTTCAATTTATACTATATTTACCGATATGGATACTCCTTATTCATCTTCATCTTTGCAGGATCAAGTAGCGGCGATAGTATCTACCAAGGATACAGGTGGAGTTAAGAAGAAGAACAAGCCTCCTAAGAAAGATAAGGCGCCACCCCATGAAAGTACTCCTACCAAACCCCCAGATGTGGTCCTGGACAAAGTGGAGCTATTTGGACCCTTTGAGGTAGCTGGATTGCGTGGCGACGGTTCATTGGAGCTTTACCATTCTAGCGGGAAGAAATTTGTGCTTCAGAGTGGAGCGATGAAGGTATTCTTTCAGGACACGGATGCCAGTCTGAAAGAAGTTCTGAGCTGGGATGCCGCACGTTAGACCAGGTATCGTCTAGCTCAAAGACGTAAAATAAAGAGCACTTCATGGGAGGCAACCCATGTCTGGAGTCGGTTTTGAGTTTTTGAATCAGTTGTTTAATTTTGAGTTTCTGTCGAACTGTTGTAGTTCTTGAGTCAGTGGTCTATTCTGTACTTTGAATGCTCTAAACGTGTTGTGAGGTTCTCTCCAGTTTCAGGCTATCCTCAGCTCCCGCCATGATTGTCCGCCGGTACTTCACTCTTGCCTCCACTGGCATCCTCATGATATACTTCTCGGTACCCCTTACACCCTTCTTCACCTTTTTGTGTGGTCCATTGAGCACAATGTCCAAATTTTAAGTGTGGGGTGGGGTGTCTATTTGCATGTTTTGATGGGCAGTGATTGTGCTTTGTTTTGTCGCTCTTTCACTGCTTCCCATTCTCGGTAGCAAGAAATTTTTCACATTGCTTAATAACTTCTTGGATTGCCTACTGTCTTCCATATGGTGAGATTGATGTGGTGTTTTAGCTGTGACCAAATGTGTGTGTGAGAACCCGTATTATGACCATCTCCCATTCTTCTTGCTTGTAGTTTTCTAGAAACTTGCCCTTATCGTGTTAGTGAACAATTGACTTGTTAATGTGTACGACTTGGTCTCTCTGATGCTCGAATTCTCTAGTTCAATGCCATGATCGAGTCTAGATAAGGGATCTTTTAATTTCGTGTTTTTAATTGTTGTTAATGTTCCCAATCAGAGAAAATCTGATAAATGAGTGGTTCGGTATTGAAGTTGTGGGTCGATTCACGAGCTGGCATACGTGCCTGCCCATTGTTGTAGTCCCAAAGGGAAGTCTCAATGTGGCATTCTTCTTCTAACCTACTCCCGATCGTGGCTGGGGTCTTGGATAACGCGGAATTCCAAAGGTTTCTGGCTGCTCCATACCTGGCAGTATCCACACTGTACCGGCCATTCGAAAATAAGACTTAAAAAAGAAAAAAAAGAAAAAAAAAGAAAAAAAAATGAAATGCTCTTTAATTTTGTTCAAGTCGGGTTCCCTTGTCTAGCAAGTGTTGGGTTGCGTCCTAGAGTAAGTGTAGCAGAAGTAAGTATTGTCTTGCCTTTATCAAGTCAGGTTGTTCACTAGCTCGTTAAAGTCTTGTTCCTATTTTACTCCGGCAAAGGTTTGGTTTTAATTGTGTGGTCAGTCGAATAATCCTCTTGTTTGATAGAAGCACCATATACATCATTCTAGGACCCAAGAGGTTTTCGGTTTGCTCTTTCAGGTTGGTGCAGAGTTGTGTTAGAGTTCTTGTTTGAGGACAAACAAAAGTTTAAGTGTGGGGTGATTTGATGACGTTAGATTTACCGCATTTATCTCGCCACATTTGAGCGAAATTCCCCTTGTTTGACACCTTATGGAGATGATTTCGAGTGAGTTTTGTGAAAATTGTGTTTTATTCCCCGTTGGCCCTCTTTTGGGTCGTTTGATGTGTTTCAAGTTATTTTTGATGAGATATTAGGTTACCATATTGTGGATGACCTTTCTACGAGCTTGGCACTTCAAACGGGGATCAATTCGGAGCACAAATGAGGTTGGAATTGCAGAAAGAAGCTTGGAGCTGAACTCAGCACCAAAAGTGCGCTGGCGCACTTTTTGAAGGGGTCAGGCGCACTTTTGCAATTAAGCTTCGGCGGAATTTTTCTTCAGCTGAAAAAGTGCTACTTTTGGGGGTAAAAGTGCGCAGACGCACTTTTGAAGGCTCCAGGCGCACTTTTGGCAATTTTCAGCTTTTTGACGAAAAAAGGGTTTTTAACCCAATTTTGAGGAGTTTTAGAGAGAGACTTTTCACTTTAATTTTTTCTCTTCTTCCCCGACGAACCAGACACTCTCGGAGGAGAAGACGGAGCTTTGAAGACGCGATTGAGCGAGAGGAAGCGAGGATTGGCTCGGGAGTTTCATTGATTCATCAAGATTAGGATATCTCGGAGTAAGATGTCTTCTTCTCCAGTTTTCTTCTCTTTTGTATCTTTGATTTCTTCTGTTTCCATGTCGAGCTAAACTCTTTAGTTTGTTCAGATTAGATGAAGCTCTAGTTTGATTTTGTATGGATGATGTCGGGTTTCTAACCCGTTTATGTTAATCGATGTTAATTCAGACTTAGATGCGATTTCTCCTAAACCCTAATTTAAACGTTTTGATCCTGACAACTTGATCAATTGTTAGTTTCTAATTTTATCTTTGATTCGCGGTTCTGACCATGGACGTGAATCATTCTAGAGTTTAGGAGGTCGTTAGGATTTGTCGGTGTCTTGACCATAGGGCCAGTGAAACTAATCTCTTTGCATATCTTTGTGACACTTCATCGTTCTTCGTGCATTCTTGATAATTTGCGAGTTATCTTGACCATAGGAACTTGTAGGTTTGATAGGATAGTTTCTCTGCGTCCTGACCATGGAGTAGAAATGACCAAAGTGTCGAGTCATCAAGTCTGTTGAAACCTTAGTTGCATTGCATCATCCGTCTTAATCGAGCTAGAGCGGATTCGAGTCTGGACAAACACCTTAGTCATTCTTCGAAACCCCAACTTGTTTGCTTGCATTATTTGTTTAATTTGCTTTCTTAGTTTAATTAGTTCACAAACCATTTGAAAAACCCAACGACAAAACCCCGAATTGCTTATTCCACAATTGTTGAGTAATAGAAACAGAAAGACCCTAGGGAAAAACGATCTCGCTAGAGCGATCTAGCGAGTAAAACTTTGTGTGCATTAATTTGCGCATCACTAAGCTAGACAAACTTATTTATAATTACATTAAGATGTTAAACCACATTACTCCTTGATATTTTATCATACAATTGAAACACATTTCACCCTTAATGGTTTGCACATTCATTAATTGTATGATAACCAATAATTTATTGTAGAAATACACTAACAAGTAGAATAGATAGCAGAGTGAATGAAATTATGATAATAATTTATTCATATAGTTTTACTGATATGATGATACTTTTTTTAATTGGCTCTGTGTTTTTTAATAATCAGGCTCTAACACTCTGTGTAGAATAATTAAATCATTATATTGAATAATGTATTTGATCATGCGAATTTTTAATAAACATTCAAGCTAACTAATTCACTGATTTTTTTTGTCGTAGCACTCCTGAGCGGGAGTGAGCTATCATGAACCAACCTAGGAGACAAAACTAATTCATTGATTAATTCCCTTAAAAAAGTCATTGATTAATTGGTCAATATCAAATTGCATATAGTTAAAAAAATTGTGAATATTTAAGAGAAGTATTTTTTTCAATTAATATATTTATTGAGCTACAAAAAACTGAAGAAATAAAGTTGTACCTCATTAACATCAATATTGAGTGCGATCATGAGTGTATACAAGTATGAGTCATGAGAACGTAAGTAAAACGAGTTACATGTCATTAAGTATTAACAAATTTAGAGTATTGATCAAGTTGATCAGTTTGAATTGGGTGAATTCATTAAACATAAATACATTCATATAACATAATTCTTATTTCCAAAGTATTTTAAATTTTAAAGGGCCAACTGAAATTTCATTTTTTATGTTTAACTATTCCTTAATTTATTTTTTTAGTGATGGTTTCTTTAGTCTCCGCTTTTTTGTTTTTGTTTTATTGTCGTGGAAACTCCAGTTAAGGAGGACCATAGATCGTGCACCATCCTAACAAAAAAAAAAGGAAAAAAGGAGATAGTTGAGATAGTTGCAATTTTGTCTACTGAACGAACTTTTGTTAGTAAATTATTTGAAAGACTCCAAGTTTGGTAAGTCATTAAATCATTTGATCAAAGATCAAACTGCTTAAATTTTAATATTTATGAATATTTAATAAAATTAATTGTCTGTTAATTTATTGATATAGAGAAAACATTAATGGTGAGTGGGGTCATGAGTGTATAAGAGTATGAGTAATGAGATCGTAAATAAAACGGGTTACATGTCATCACGACTAACAAATTCAGAGTATTGATTGAGTTGACTTAGTTTGAATTGGATATATTCATTAAACCTAAATGCATTCATATACCATGATCCTTATTTTTAAATTCTTTTAAGTTATAAAAGGCCAATTGATGTTTCATTTTTATTATGTTTAACTAATCCTCAAAATAATATTTTTAAAGGGATTGTTTCTTTAGTATTGACTTTATTTGTTTGCAAATGCTTCGAGAAAGTTGCAATTTTATTTTCCATTTCTTTTGAACTAACTTTTTTCATAAAGTTTGTGAAGAACTCCAAGTTTGGTAAGACATTAATTAATTTGATCAAGGATTAAACTGTATAATTTTAAAATTTTATGAATATTAAAGAGAATTATTTTTCAATTAATATTCATTGGGCTAGAGAAAACTGTAGAAATAAGGTTGTACATTAGTAAGATCAATGGTGACTGAGGTTATGAGTGTATCATAAGTAAAACAGGTTACATGTCATTAACTATTAACAAATCGAGAGTATTTATCAAGTTGAGTTAGTTTGAATTGGGCATATTCATTAAACCTAAATATATTCATATAACATTATATTTATTTTCAATTTTTTAAAAGTTTTAACGGGCCAATATAATCAAGGTTTCATTTTCATTATGTGTAACTATTCATCAAAATAAATTTTTTACAATGATGATTTCTTTAGTCTCGACTTTATTTGTTTGAAATGCTTCGAGAAAGTTATAATTTTATTTTTCATTTGTCTTGAACTAACTTTGGTTGATAAATTATTTGAAGGACTCCATGTTTGGTAAGACATTAATTATTTTATTCAAGGTTCAAGCTGCATAAATTATAAAAATGTACGAATATTTAAGAGAATTATTTTTTAATTAATATATTTATTAATATAAAAAAATTGAAGAGATAAGGTTCGACCTTAATGTCGAGTGAGGTCATTTGTGTATAAGAGTATGAGTCATAGGATAACAAGTAAAACGGGTTACATGTCATTAACTATTAAAAAATTGAGAGTATTGATCGAGTTGAGTTAGTTTAAGTTGGGCATATTCATTAAGTCTAAATACATTCATATAACATGATTCTTATTTTCAAATTCATTTAAGTTTTAAAAGGACAATTGAGGTTTCATTTTTTATTATGTTCAACTATTCCTAATTTTTTTACAATGATATATTATTTAGTCTCGACTTTATTCGTTTGTAAATGCTTCGAGAGATTTGCAAAAAAAATATTTAGTCTCAACTTTATTCATTTGTCTTGAACTGGCTTTTGTTGGTAAATTATTTGAAGGACACAAAGTTTTCGTTAATTAATTTGATCATGGATCAAGCTGCATAATTTTTTAAAAATTATGAACATTTAAGAGAATTATTTTTCAATTAATATAATTATTGATCTAGAGAAAACTAAAAAATAAGGTTGTATCTTAGTAAGATCAATGGTGTGTGAGATCATGAGTGTTTAAGAATATGAGTCATGAGACCGTAAGTAAAACGGGTTACATGTCATTAACTATTAACAAATTTAGAGCATTGATCGAGTTTATTAGTTTGAGTTAAGCATATTCATAAAATCGAAATATATTCATATAACATGATCATTAGTTCCAAATTCCTTTAAGTTTTAATAGGCCAATTGAGGTTCCAATTTTCTTTATGTTTAATTATTTCTCAATTTTTTTTACAGTGATGGTTTCTTTAACCTCGACTTAATTGGTTTTTAAAGGTTTCGAGAGAGTTGCAAAAAAAAATTTCATTTATCTTGAACTGATTTTGTTGGTAAAGTATTTGAATTTGGTTTAGAGGACATCACTTATTAAAAAGTTTGTTTGAATAAAAATTATAATTTTAATGTATTTTCTCCTTTGCAATGATCATAAATGGAGCTATTTTATTTTAGTATGTAATTAAAATTAATTAATGTCCAAAATATCCTATAATTAATCACAATAATCAATTTAAATATAATATATTTTTTGGTATCGTGTTATCTGGCTATTATATGAGAATATAAAATTAGAGTGATATAATTTATAACTCTCTCCTTAATAATAGGATACTAACCTATCATATAATTTTGTTTCTACTGATTTTAAATTTTTCAAGTAATTAATAAATATCCAAAAAAAAAAATTATACAACATGAAATTTAGGAAAAAGTACACTTCCCCATTGAATTTAGATTAATTAAAATTATCAAAGTATATTTTAAAAAATAATGTGAAACCCACTTTTTAATCTTAGTTTATTTCTATATTTTCTATTTTAAATTTTTTAATTTCTTAACTATGTAATATGTTAACTAATTTGACTCACTGAGTTTTCGTTTAATTTTAATCATTCAATTAAATTTTTTTGTTAATGTACAATAACTAAAAATAAATTTAAATCTGTCATGATAAAAATACTTTTTTACTAATTATGCTAAATAAATAATTGAAATATAACATATCGGCCAACGGGCTGAAAAAATGCTAGTTAGTATATATAGATGGATATCTCAAGAGTCAAGTGTTTGGTTTTCCTTCTCATGTTGTATGACTAGTTAAACTTATTGTCATTGTGCCATAACAATTGCTTCCAAAATTACAAATCACTTGTGTCTTTTTTTTCCTCACTCTCCTGTGGCCGACCTTGTCACTCCATTGAACACCTTGATCATGCAATATGTGACTACAAACCGACAAGTTGATTATTTTAACCTCATATTTTTCACTATGGTGAAATATGATACATGTACTTATCAAGGAGAGTATTCTTTTGGTCCATTAATCTCTACTCCGCTCCAACATCTTGGTATTCATCTTCACTTTCGTTACATTGAGGCCAATCCGTATGATCATTTGCATGCATAAAATGTACTAAAAAAGATCGGTTGGTCCGACTTCCAAGATACTTCTAACTATGCAACGAGTCTCGAACACCGTTTCTGATATCCGCGTGTGTAAAATCATGTTTTGGATAATATTCTTTTCTTGGATGATGTTGTTGAAATTTGGGTTTGAACTTCCCTTTCATAAAAGGCTCTAGATGTTACTTTTCTTAATTTATTTATGAATTGTTATTTTTTAGATTTCTCGTAAACCTATTTGATGTGATTGTGTTTCAGTTATCTTGTGATTTGAAGATCTTAATGACTGCTCTTTATCTTTATCTTGTGAACAATTATTTTATAACATACGCAAACTGTGGTAGTACTACATTATTCTAAACTAAATTTACCAAAAATAATAACATCAACAATTTTTTTTTAATTTGACGGTTCTAAAACTGTAGTATCTATTTTTTTTTAAATGAGAAACCAAACAATCTTAAAGTGCGATAAAAGGATATAATATTTTTAATTCTTTTTATTGATTCGACATTATGGATAAGAATTAAAATTTAGCAACAATAATTAGTAATAACATGTATGGATAAGTAAAATAAAAATCCAATAAATGTAGAGATATTGGTTTAATTATCTCTCCATCACATAGTTATTCATAACACAAAAACATTTTCCCTACAAACCTCTCATTCTTCTTCTGAAAAACAATTAAACAAGTCCAACTGTAAGCTAGGGCAATGTAGAAGTCCATTTAACATCAACCACATCAGCCTCCAGTATGGGTGCAACCGGAGTCAAGGGAGGTGATTCAATAGGGCCGACAATGGCTGTGCAGAAATTTTGGATAAGTGGCAGAATAGTACTATTCTGGAAAATCTCAACCTTGCAATCTCCACTAAGGGAAAGGAAAGCCTTGCAGCAAGGAACGCCTACGTCGTTGATTGAACCATTGCTAACGAATGCATTGATTATGTTGAAGACGCATTCAGGGACTTGGTATATCTCCTTCCAGCATCCCGCGGCCACTTCCGGCTCCAACCGTTCAGATTGCGAAGGCATTGCGACTCCAGAGAGGAGGAGGAGGATTAGTGTCAAGAAGGCAGCCATTGAATTAATTGTTGTGAATAGTGATTCGTGGAATATCGAAGGTTGTTTGAATTTGTGGGGAAATATGTGAAGTGGGTTCGTGGATTTATATATGCCCCAGGATATGCAAAATTAGCAAGTCTAGATTATTTCTAGTTGTATCATCATTATTAGGTTCATGCGTTTTGACCAAATTTCCAAAAAGTTACTGTTAATTTTTTTATTTGTTGCTTTTATTAATTTGATCTTCCCCTCACCGTTTAATTAAGAAACAATTTCATTTTATCTTGTAGCACATAAAATCATATATTTGCGATTGCCTTTTCCTCATTTAAGGAAATTGCATGAATATGATATCATGGTTTGATTTGTTGCTAAATTAGTATTTATTTTTTGGGAGTGTATCTTGTAGGCGTTTACTAGATTACCTTAGTAAGTTAGAATATTGCTTTTGTGTCGATCATAAAAAAGAACACCAAAAACCCGACATTTGATGCACAATTGACTAGGATCCAGGGTCGGCCATTAGGGTGTGCTGGCCTGCTCTCCGGCACAGGGCCACAAAATTTTGGGGGCCTCAAAATTTTCGGGTTAAGTAGAAATACCTGAGAAATGTATTATAAAATGCTATGCAAAAAGAGACATTAATGTGGTGTTACCCTAGTGGCTTAGCTTGTTACTTTGTTTTGGAAGGGCAAGGGTTCAATTCCTTTTTTGACAAAACGAAATAAAATTTATATTTCAACAAACATTGTTTGTCTTCTTTCTCAATTTTTATATATCTTTATTATTTTGGTCTTTTTTTATATGGTATTAATTTTATTAATTTATATACAAATAAATTAAATTTTCTCAAATTTTTATTGTTTTAATAAAAATTCATGTAGGCTAGGAATGACATGAATTTTCCAAATATGTTATAAATCTATCACAAGTCAAGTTTTACGTGCCCCGTATCATCTCAGGTCATATTAATACAAGTAAACCGAGTATATGTTATCATTTTTTAATATGACTATACTATACTTTTGGAACAGGGCCTCCAAAATTCATTGGACGGCCCTGCTAGGATCCTTAGATCTCCAAATATTTCAAGGGTCTAGATTAACCCGGATAAAATGATCATTCTATATGAGGTTTATACACTATTTATAAAAAGTGTACATACTCTGTATGAAGTTTGTATAGTTTGTAGGCCTAATACCCTCACATGTCACGAACTATTGACCATTGTTTCGCGTATATACAACCTATTGCCTATATTTCTGGCGTCACGAACTATTGAATTATGAGTTCCGCGTAACACGCCGTCTATTTTTTTGGTTTTCCGTCCAAAAATGTTAAGTGACCTGGCGTAGCACGCTGATGTGGCTGTTTTAGTGTATACGTGGCCATTTCAAACCGGCCAACTCATGATTTTAGATTACAACCACCCAACCAACCCTATCCATTTCGAACCACCCACTACCTTTTCGGTTTCCCTGCACACACACTGTCTCTCTCGTCAAACCCGGTCTCCACCGCCACCGTAAATGCCTCCGCCTCTTCTTCCATCGGGATGACGTAGCCGGTCACCTACAACGCCGCCTTCGTCCCCATGGTTGTGACGTCGTCATGAATTCAAAATCTAACAAACTCTTATCGAAAAACAAATCTCACAAACTCATCCCACCAATTCAAAATCTAATATGAAACCATGTCGTCATCGTCGCCGGATCAACAACCCAAGATTCGATTCGGAATCATCGGCTGCGCAGACATAGCCCGAAAGCTCACCAGAGCAATCACCATATCTCCAAACTCCCATCTCTCCGATGTTGCCATCCGTACTCTAGAGAAAGCTACAGCCTTCGCCGGAGCAAACAATCTCTCGCTGGCGGATGAGCTGGATCAGATTCTTGACGCGTGTGAGGATAACTGCTTTCAGTTCATGGACGGGACGATGTGGATTCATCATCCACAGACTATCGGAGAGCTGCGAGCTGTGAGTGTTTGCTTCTTTTTTATGCCCACCACCTGTTTGACGAAATTTCCTTCACAGTTTATAATCATCCAATCAGCTCAAATATCACCATTCACCAATCACCATGTCCAATCGATCTTGAATACATATGGATAGATACACAATACAGTAATAAAAATCGCTAGTGGTCTTTTTCAATTTTCACTGATTTTTTCAATATTTTGTAAATTGCCCACTACCTGTTCGAAGAAATTCCCCTGAGAGAGAGATCGCCTTTCTTCTTCTTCTACAGGTACAGAGCTGCCTTACCTTCGTTGTCGGCGAAGCCTTCCTCAAATCCAACATCAAAGCAAACCCAAACCTCGACTCCCTCGGCGCACTAGGCGACGTGGGTGGTATCTGCCACCCCCTCCGCCGTCATCTTCGACGCTGGAGTGATCCTCGCCTACGGAGCTTCCCTCCTATGGACAGACGGTAAAGCAGCAATGTTCCACTGCTCGTTTCTCACCAACTTCACCTCGATCGTCACAGCCATGGGGACGAAGGCGGCGCTGCAGGTGACCGGTTACGTCATCCCGATGGCAGAAGTGGCGGCGACGTTTACGGTGGCGGTGGAGATCGGGTTTGACGAGAGAGACAGTGTGTGTGCAGGGAAACCGAAAAGGTGGTGGGTGGTTCGAAACGGATAGGGTTGGTTGGGTGGTTGTAATCTAAAATCATGAGTTGGCCGGTTTGAAATGGCCACGTATACACTAAAACAGCCACATCAGCGTGCTACGCCAGGTCACTTAACATTTTTGGACGGAAAACCAAAAAAATAGACGGCGTGTTACGCGGAACTCATAATTCAATAGTTCGTGACGCCAGAAATATAGGCAATAGGTTGTATATACGCGAAACAATGGTCAATAGTTCGTGACATGTGAGGGTATTAGGCCTAGTTTGTATGAAGTTTGTACATTCTATATAAATTTATACTTTTTATCATAGTTGTATTAATTATATAAAAAGTGCATATAATTTGTACAAAATATATACAACTTGTATGCCAATTTGTATATACACTACGTATAAAATTGATATATAAGTTTATAATTTGTATAACATTAAAAAACACATGAAACAAAGACACATTCATTTTCATAAAATTAGTCCCTTCAACAAATAAACACAATTTCGTCTTGTTCCATTTATCTTTCCCTACTGTAACTCAAATTCAAATAAAATATAAAACAAATCACCATGGTTGCGACGATATCTTGATAGAGTAACAAATGAGGAAAATGTGATTGGTCAAAGAATGAAGATCGATAAGGTCGTTTTTTGGCAATCGCCCAAGATAGAAGGCCTCATCGAGTTGGAGCCTCCCGAGCCTGATTTGACAGATGTCCATATCATCAAACTCTAGTTTCACCGGCCTCTCTTCGCCTAGGGGTGGGAATTGAGCAAGGTTGGGCTAACCAGGGTTCAGGCCGCCAGATTATTGATATTGTCAACCCAAGTCCAACACGGTCATACTAACCGTGTAACCTAGAACTCTGTTTGGTCGAATCTGGTCTTAGCCCAAAACTCAATTAATTTTTCGATTAGCTCAACCCACCCAAAGGAAAAAAATTAATCCAAAATGTCTACAACTTAAATTGAACCACTGACCTTTCATTTTCAGTTTCACTACATTACCATTTCACTTATAATTTTTTTGGCAATTTCACTAAATCTTGCAATAGTTTTTATTTTTAGAATAAAAATTCTTTAAATACTTTTGACTAGCCGAATTAAATCCCATTTTCCCTATATTATTGTGCTACAAACCTTCAACTTATCAAAATACATCATCTCTGTTAACAATTCTTTTTCATATTGTATGTTACTATGTTTCATCGTGAAAAAAATATTTTTTTCTTTATATTATATAGTTACACATTCACATTATAAATGAATGTTTTTATACATTCGGGTCAATCGGGTCAGGTCGGACTTTTCAGGCTTTACCCTAAAAGCTCAAAAACCTGAAACTATTAATTAACAAACCCAAGCCCGACCCTATACTTATTCGTTTGGGTTTCAGGTCCAATGACTTCCACCGCCTCAATTGAAATGATTTGTCAGAACTGAAATCCCGTGGCATGGGCTCACCGTCGGATACGTCGACTCTTCTTTCACATCCCCATCACATGATTGAAGTGACCTGGTATGGTATTTGGTTAAGCAAATAACATATCTTGAAGGATGATAGTGTTAGTAGAAATGCAAATGGTTAAGTGCTGCGTTTGAATAAGTCAAGGGAAAATAGAATTGTTTCAACAAGTATAACAAACTAAATAGATTTTCCTCCATGATTCAACTGCAGCATTTTTCTGTTAGCTATTAACCTGCTTTCTGCTCCTACAAATCAGCATCCATCACTTGTGAATCATGATGATTTAGTTGAGGGAAGATCTTCTTTCGATTGTGGCTTTACTATATAAGTAGACTGCAGTTCCATTGCAGAACACACAAATAGAAATCAACTCTCAACTCTCTCTGAATTCATCTAACCTATTACTGCAGATTAAGTTCCATCTTTCAGTCAATTGAGTGCCATTGATTGAGAGCTTGCTGAGATTACCTTTAGTTGCTTAGACACTCTCTGTTACAAGGAAATTTTGCTTCAAAGGCAGTGGTATCGTATCACGATCTCAGGTTCGAGTTTTATCTCTCATTTTTCAGTTTCAGTTTCTGCTGTAATTTCTTACTTTAAGTTGCTGTAATCTTCAAGCTTAATTTGTTTACATTTATAGTTGGTCATCAAGCTAACAATTTTGAAGCAAAATGAGTTCTCACGCCAGGATTATGACTGACTTGAGTAAGATAGAAGCTTTGGATGGAACCAACTACAAGAGGTGGTCTCAGAGGCTGCTGATTATTTTGGAGCAACTTGAAGTTGACTATGTACTCTTCAGTGATCCACCTATCACTCCTTCCAACTCCACTGGAACGATCTCCACCACTGATGCTAGCAAAAAGGGAGAACAATCTGCTGAAACCTCTTTGGACAAGTCGCTGAAGTACTCTAAAGATAACAAGGCTGCAAGGGGACATTTGCTCAATCATATGACTAACCCAATTTTTGATCTTATGGTTAGCAAAAAATCAGCAATGGAGATATGGAAACTGTTGGAGAAGAAGTATGGAGCTGATGATGCTGGAAAGAAGAAGTATGATGTCGGAAACTGGCTCAAGTTCACCATGAAGGAAGACTTACCAATCATGGACCAAGTTCATACCTATGAGAACCTCACAGCAGAAGTTCTTGCTGAAGGTATGAATATGTGTGAGATCCTTCAAGCTAATGTTCTTATTGAAAATTTGCCAGAGTCGTGGAGTGAATACAAGAACAAGCTGAAGCATAAGAAGAGAGATATGTCGCTAGAAGAGCTGGTGGGATACATGAAGATAGAGGAAGCCAATCGACAAAAGGACAAAGACTCTCTGCACAAGTCTCGATCGGTGAAAGCTAATATTGTGGAGTCCGACAATGGTCACAGATCCAAGACAATGAATCAGAAGAAACCAATGTGGAAGAATAAGAAGTCTTTCCCCTTCAAGAAGCCTGGACAAAACCATGAAATCAACAGCAGAAGTGGGTGTTTCGTGTGTGGAAAGTCTGGTCACAGAGCCTATCAATGTCACTACAGGAAAGGAATGGGACAAGTTTCAAAGACACAAGCTCATATAGTTGAGAAAGAAGAAGAAATTTATGATGCTGTTGTCACAGAAGTTAACATGGTGGAAGCAACAACTGATTGGGTGGTGGATTCTGGAGCTTGCAAGCATTTCTGCTCGAACAAAGATTTGTTTTCTGAACTAGAAGAATCTAACTCTGGAGAGATGGTGTACATGGGAAACAACAGCAGTGCTCCTATACAGGGAAAGGGGAAGATTCTTCTTAAACTCACATCTAGAAAATCTCTCTTTCTCACTAATGTGCTGTTTGTTCCCTCTCTTAGAAGGAATTTGATCTCTGCTGGTTTATTAATCAAGGCTGGTCTGAAGTTAGTCTTAGAAGCGGATAAACTAGTGATAACAAAGAATGGAGTTTTTGTTGGGAAAGGGTATTTGTCTGCTGGTTTGTTTGTCATTGACACGATTGTTTCAAATAATAATAAGAATGGTAGCTCTTCTTCTTACTTGGTTGAGTCCTTTGACCTTTGGCATGGTAGATTAGGTCATCTCAACAAAAACTCCTTAGATTTAATGAGGAGAATGAACTTGCTTCCTAATCTAAGTCAGGAAAACTTATATGTGAAGTGTCCTGTTTGCATAGAAGCTAAGTTTGCTAAGAAACCCTTTCATTCAGTGGTTAAGAGAGTAACCTGTCTTTTAGAGCTTATTCATTCTGATTTGGCAGATTTTAAAGACGTGGAAAGTAGAGGAGGCAAACGATATTACACAACCTTTGTGGATGATTTTTCCAGGTTTACAAAAGTGTATCTGCTCAGAACTAAAGACGAGGCGGAACAAAAATTTCTGATATACAAGGCTGAAGTAGAAAATCAGCTAAACACAAAAATCAAGAGGCTGAGAACTGACCGAGGGGGTGAATATAGTTCAAATTTCTTGAGACAAGTATGCGAGGAAGCAGGTATTATCAATGAAACTACTGCCCCTTACTCACCCCAACAAAACGGTATAGCTGAAAGGAAAAATCGAACCTTGAAAAATATGATGAATGCAATGCTTGTCAGCTCTGGTTTGCCTTCTAACATGTGGGGAGAAGCTGTTCTATCTGCTAATCATGTTCTTAATCGTGTGCCTCATAAAAAACTTCCAAAAACCCCATATGAAATGTGGAAAGGTTATCCTCCCAATCTCAGTTACCTGAAAGTGTGGGGGTGTTTAGCTAAGGTTGGTATTTTAGATCACAAAAGAGACTTAGTTGGATCAAAAACCTTTGATGCTGTGTTTATAGGCTATGCTATTAACAGTGCAGCTTATCGATTTATGAGGCTAGATGACAGGTCTATTTGTGAGTACAGGGATGCAGAATTTTTTGAGGATAATCTCCCATTAATCAGGTGCAGATCAAATCAAAGAGAACAACCAAATGTGGAAGAAGTTCACAGCTCCACCTCAACTGATCAACCTGTAGTTTGTTCACAAAAGAACATACATGAACGCAATGATGATGATCAAATAAGGAGGAGCAAAAGACAGAAATTCAGCAAAGACTTTGGACCTGATTTTCTAACCAATTTCTTAACAGAAGATGATAATTTTAATTTCATTTGTAATCTCTCTAATAGTGTGTTTATGTTAGAAGGAGATCCAGGATCCTTTGAGGAAGCCATGAGGACAGTAGATGCTACTTTCTGGAGAGAAGCTATTACAAGTGAGTTAGACTCAATTAAATCTAATCACACTTGGGATCTAGTAGATTTGCCCAATGGCTGCAAAGCAATAGGGTGTAAATGGATCTTCAAGAAAAAGCTGAAAACTGATGGATCCGTAGACAGATTTAAAGCAAGGCTCGTTATCAAGGGCTACACTCAAAAACCAGGTTTAGACTTTTTTGACAGTATTCACCTGTCACTAAAATCTCTACTATTCGTGTGCTCTTTGCTCTTGCCTCTATATATGAAATGTCAGTACACCAGATGGATGTGAAAACAGCATTTCTCAATGGAGAACTGAATGAAGAAATTTACATGCTACAACCTCCTGGTTGTCAAGAACCTAATTTAGAACATAAAGTGTGTAGACTCAAGAAGTCTTTGTATGGGTTGAAACAGGCTCCTAAACAATGGTATGAGAAATTTCATAATACCATTTCTGAGTTTGGTTTTAAAACTAACAGTTCTGACACTTGTGTGTATTCGAAGCTGTTTGGGTCAACTTGTGTGCTATTGTGCCTTTATGTTGATGATATGTTGATTTTCAGTTCTAATCTAGAAGCCATTTGTGAAACAAAAGCTTTTCTTTCATCCAAGTTTGAGATGAAGGATATGGGAGAAGTAGATGTAATACTTGGAGTGAAAGTTCTAAAAGTGGGAAAACAGTTTGTACTTAATCAACATCATTATGTGAATAATATGTTATCTAAGTTCTTGAAAGATGAATCTCAAACTGTGAAAACTCCTTTCGATTCAAACTTTCATTTGAGAAAGCATGTTGGGATGCCAGTGGATCAATCAAACTATGCTAAAATTATTGGCAGCTTAATGTTTCTGACGAACTGCACTAGACCTGATGTTGCTTTTGCAGTTAACATACTCGGCAGGTATACAAGTAATCCTAATGAGGATCACTGGATTGCCTTAACACGAGTCTTGAGGTACTTGAAAGGTACTGCTAGTTGGGGGCTAAAATTTACAGGACATCCTGCTGTATTGGAAGGTTATACTGATGCCAATTGTGTAACAAGTAAAGATGACGTGAGCTCAACGAGTGGCTTTGTATTTACTCTTGGCGGAGCAGCAATATCTTGGAAATCCACTAAGCAATCGTGTATAGCAAGGTCAACAATGGAGTCTGAATTTATAGCTCTTGATACTGCAAGTCAAGAGGCTGAATGGTTAAGGGCTTTACTGTCTGATATACCATTGTGGCAGAAACCTGCTCCTCCTGTTTCTCTTCTATGTGATTCTCAGGCTGCAATACATGTAGCCATAAGTTCTATTTACAATGGCAAGAAGAGACACCTGAGAATTCGTCACGAATCTGTGAGAAACTTATTAGAGACTGGAGTGATTACTATGGACTATGTAAAGTCTGAAAAGAACCTAGCAGATCCTTTGACAAAGGGATTATGCAAGAAGATGGTTCATGAAACAGCTAAGGAAATGGGATTGTGGTCCTGGAGTTGAGGAATTCATAGTTGACACCTAATTGCTCATGACTAGAGCTAAGGTCTAACGAAGCTATGAAAAGACTCAAGAGGGTTAGGATTCCTGAGAAATAGAATGTGAACTATTTCTGAATCCTAGAAGCAATGAGCTGTATAAGCTGAACATCATAGCCCCATAGATAGGTGGTCCTTGGACTTGATGATAAACTCACATTATAGCCCTAATATGGTGGTCCAAGTGACTTGATAATGATGAGAAAAGAAGATGGATATGTTCCATGAATACAGCCCAATATATATGGTTTCCCAGAGAAACAAACTGAGCATAAGAGTTGAAAAATACTCTTCGAGGAACTAGTTTGCAATTCAAACCAAGTTCAGCTTTATGGTGCTCATAAGGACTTCAGTTCAAGATTTCATTCACTGATTTTCCTGCATTGTAAAGTTTGGCTTGGGGTGTCCAAGTTCAATTCTTTATTAAGACACTTGAACATCTAAGTTTGATTTGGGTGGGAAGATGTTTGCATTTGTGGGGATTGTTAGTAGAAATGCAAATGGTTAAGTGCTGCGTTTGAATAAGTCAAGGGAAAATAGAATTGTTTCAACAAGTATAACAAACTAAATAGATTTTCCTCCACGATTCAACTGCAGCATTTTTCTGTTAGCTATTAACCTGCTTTCTGCTCCTACAAATCAGCATCCATCACTTGTGAATCATGATGATTTAGTTGAGGGAAGATCTTCTTTGGATTGTGGCTTTACTATATAAGTAGACTGCAGTTCCATTGCAGAACACACAAATGGAAATCAACTCTCAACTCTCTCTGAATTCATCTAACCTATTACTGCAGATTAAGTTCCATCTTTCAGTCAATTGAGTGCCATTGATTGAGAGCTTGCTGAGATTACCTTTAGTTGCTTAGACACTCTCTGTTACAAGGAAATTTTGCTTCAAAGGCAGTGGTATCGTATCACGATCTCAGGTTCGAGTTTTATCTCTCATTTTTCAGTTTCAGTTTCTGCTGTAATTTCTTACTTTAAGTTGCTGTAATCTTCAAGCTTAATTTGTTTACATTTATAGTTGGTCATCAAGCTAACAATTTTGAAGCAAAATGAGTTCTCACGCCAGGATTATGACTGACTTGAGTAAGATAGAAGCTTTGGATGGAACCAACTACAAGAGGTGGTCTCAGAGGCTGCTGATTATTTTGGAGCAACTTGAAGTCGACTATGTACTCTTCAGTGATCCACCTATCACTCCTTCCAACTCCACTGGAACGATCTCCACCACTGATGCTAGCAAAAAGGGAGAACAATCTGCTGAACCCTCTTTGGACAAGTCGCTGAAGTACTCTAAAGATAACAAGGCTGCAAGGGGACATTTGCTCAATCATATGACTAACCCAATTTTTGATCTTATGGTTAGGAAAAAATCAGCAATGGAGATATGGAAACTGTTGGAGAAGAAGTATGGAGCTGATGATGTTGCAAAGAAGAAGTATGATGTCGGAAACTGGCTCAAGTTCACCATGAAGGAAGACTTACCAATCATGGACCAAGTTCATACCTATGAGAACCTCACAGCAGAAGTTCTTGCTGAAGGTATGAATATGTGTGAGATCCTTCAAGCTAATGTTCTTATTGAAAATTTGCCAGAGTCGTGGAGTGAATACAAGAACAAGCTGAAGCATAAGAAGAGAGATATGTCGCTAGAAGAGCTGGTGGGATACATGAAGATAGAAGAAGCCAATCGACAAAAGGACAAAGACTCTCTGCACAAGTCTCGATCGGTGAAAGCTAATATTGTGGAGTCCGACAATGGTCACAGATCCAAGCCAATGAATCAGAAGAAACCAATGTGGAAGAATAAGAAGTCTTTCCCCTTCAAGAAGCCTGGACAAAACCATGAAATCAACAGCAGAAGTGGGTGTTTCGTGTGTGGAAAGTCTGGTCACAGAGCCTATCAATGTCACTACAGGAAAGGAATGGGACAAGTTTCAAAGACACAAGCTCATATAGTTGAGAAAGAAGAAGAAATTTATGATGCTGTTGTCACAGAAGTTAACATGGTGGAAGCAACAACTGATTGGGTGGTGGATTCTGGAGCTTGCAAGCATTTCTGCTCGAACAAAGATTTGTTTTCTAAACTAGAAGAATCTAACTCTGGAGAGATGGTGTACATGGGAAACAACAGCAGTGCTCCTATACAGGGAAAGGGGAAGATTCTTCTTAAACTCACATCTAGAAAATCTCTCTTTCTCACTAATGTGCTGTTTGTTCCCTCTCTTAGAAGGAATTTGATCTCTGCTGGTTTATTAATCAAGGCTGGTCTGAAGTTAGTCTTAGAAGCGGATAAACTAGTGATAAAAAGAATGGAGTTTTTGTTGGAAAGGGTATTTGTCTGCTGGTTTGTTTGTCATTGACACGATTGTTTCAAATAATAATAAGAATGGTAGCTCTTCTTCTTACTTGGTTGAGTCCTTTGACCTTTGGCATGGTAGATTAGGTCATCTCAACAAAAACTCCTTAGATTTAATGAGGAGAATGAACTTGCTTCCTAATCTAAGTCAGGAAAACTTATATGTGAAGTGTCCTGTTTGCATAGAAGCTAAGTTTGCTAAGAAACCCTTTCATTCAGTGGTTAAGAGAGTAACCTGTCTTTTAGAGCTTATTCATTCTGATTTTGGCAGATTTTAAAGACGTGGAAAGTAGAGGAGGCAAACGATATTACATAACCTTTCTGGATGATTTTTCCAGGTTTACAAAAGTGTATCTGCTCAGAACTAAAGACGAGGCGGAACAAAAATTTCTGATATACAAGGCTGAAGTAGAAAATCAGCTAAACACAAAAATCAAGAGGCTGAGAACTGACCGAGGGGGTGAATATAGTTCAAATTTCTTGAGACAAGTATGCGAGGAAGCAGGTATTATCAATGAAACTACTGCCCCTTACTCACCCCAACAAAACGGTATAGCTGAAAGGAAAAATCGAACCTTGAAAAATATGATGAATGCAATGCTTGTCAGCTCTGGTTTGCCTTCTAACACGTGGGGAGAAGCTGTTCTATCTGCTAATCATGTTCTTAATCGTGTGCCTCATAAAAAACTTCCAAAAACCCCATATGAAATGTGGAAAGGTTATCCTCCCAATCTCAGTTACCTGAAAGTGTGGGGGTGTTTAGCTAAGGTTGGTATTTTAGATCATAAAAGAGACTTAGTTGGATCAAAAACCTTTGATGTTGTGTTTATAGGCTATGCTATTAACAGTGCAGCTTATCGATTTATGAGGCTAGATGACAGGTCTATTTGTGAGTACAGGGATGCAGAATTTTTTGAGGATAATCTCCCATTAATCAGGTGCAGATCAAATCAAAGAGAACAACCAAATGTGGAAGAAGTTCACAGCTCCACCTCAACTGATCAACCTGTAGTTTGTTCACAAAAGAACATACATGAACGCAATGATGATGATCAAATAAGGAGGAGCAAAAGACAGAAATTCAGCAAAGACTTTGGACCTGATTTTCTAACCAATTTCTTAACAGAAGATGATAATTTTAATTTCATTTGTAATCTCTCTAATAGTGTGTTTATGTTAGAAGGAGATCCAGGATCCTTTGAGGAAGCCATGAGGACAGTAGATGCTACTTTCTGGAGAGAAGCTATTACAAGTGAGTTAGACTCAATTAAATCTAATCACACTTGGGATCTAGTAGATTTGCCCAATGGCTGCAAAGCAATAGGGTGTAAATGGATCTTCAAGAAAAAGCTGAAAACTGATGGATCCGTAGACAGATTTAAAGCAAGGCTCGTTATCAAGGGCTACACTCAAAAACCAGGTTTAGACTTTTTTGACACGTATTCACCTGTCACTAAAATCTCTACTATTCGTGTGCTCTTTGCTCTTGCCTCTATATATGAAATGTCAGTACACCAGATGGATGTGAAAACAGCATTTCTCAATGGAGAACTGAATGAAGAAATTTACATGCTACAACCTCCTGGTTGTCAAGAACCTAATTTAGAACATAAAGTGTGTAGACTCAAGAAGTCTTTGTATGGGTTGAAACAGGCTCCTAAACAATGGTATGAGAAATTTCATAATACCATTTCTGAGTTTGGTTTTAAAACTAACAGTTCTGACACTTGTGTGTATTCGAAGCTGTTTGGGTCAACTTGTGTGCTATTGTGCCTTTATGTTGATGATATGTTGATTTTCAGTTCTAATCTAGAAGCCATTTGTGAAACAAAAGCTTTTCTTTCATCCAAGTTTGAGATGAAGGATATGGGAGAAGTAGATGTAATACTTGGAGTGAAAGTTCTAAAAGTGGGAAAACAGTTTGTACTTAATCAACATCATTATGTGAATAATATGTTATCTAAGTTCTTGAAAGATGAATCTCAAACTGTGAAAACTCCTTTCGATTCAAACTTTCATTTGAGAAAGCATGTTGGGATGCCAGTGGATCAATCAAACTATGCTAAAATTATTGGCAGCTTAATGTTTCTGACGAACTGCACTAGACCTGATGTTGCTTTTGCAGTTAACAGACTCGGCAGGTATACAAGTAATCCTAATGAGGATCACTGGATTGCCTTAACACGAGTCTTGAGGTACTTGAAAGGTACTGCTAGTTGGGGCTAAAATTTACAGGACATCCTGCTGTATTGGAAGGTTATACTGATGCCAATTGTGTAACAAGTAAAGATGACGTGAGCTCAACGAGTGGCTTTGTATTTACTCTTGGCGGAGCAGCAATATCTTGGAAATCCACTAAGCAATCGTGTATAGCAAGGTCAACAATGGAGTCTGAATTTATAGCTCTTGATACTGCAAGTCAAGAGGCTGAATGGTTAAGGGCTTTACTGTCTGATATACCATTGTGGCAGAAACCTGCTCCTCCTGTTTCTCTTCTATGTGATTCTCAGGCTGCAATACATGTAGCCAGAAGTTCTATTTACAATGGCAAGAAGAGACACCTGAGAATTCGTCACGAATCTGTGAGAAACTTATTAGAGACTGGAGTGATTACTATGGACTATGTAAAGTCTGAAAAGAACCTAGCAGATCCTTTGACAAAGGGATTATGCAAGAAGATGGTTCATGAAACAGCTAAGGAAATGGGATTGTGGTCCTGGAGTTGAGGAATTCATAGTTGACACCTAATTGCTCATGACTAGAGCTAAGGTCTAACGAAGCTATGAAAAGACTCAAGAGGGTTAGGATTCCTGAGAAATAGAATGTGAACTATTTCTGAATCCTAGAAGCAATGAGCTGTATAAGCTGAACATCATAGCCCCATAGATAGGTGGTCCTTGGACTTGATGATAAACTCACATTATAGCCCTAATATGGTGGTCCAAGTGACTTGATAATGATGAGAAAAGAAGATGGATATGTTCCATGAATACAGCCCAATATATATGGTTTCCCAGAGAAACAAACTGAGCATAAGAGTTGAAAAATACTCTTCGAGGAACTAGTTTGCAATTCAAACCAAGTTCAGCTTTATGGTGCTCATAAGGACTTCAGTTCAAGATTTCATTCACTGATTTTCCTGCATTGTAAAGTTTGGCTTGGGGTGTCCAAGTTCAATTCTTTATTAAGACACTTGAACATCTAAGTTTGATTTGGGTGGGAAGATGTTTGCATTTGTGGGGGATTGTTAGTAGAAATGCAAATGGTTAAGTGCTGCGTTTGAATAAGTCAAGGGAAAATAGAATTGTTTCAACAAGTATAACAAACTAAATAGATTTTCCTCCACGATTCAACTGCAGCATTTTTCTGTTAGCTATTAACCTGCTTTCTGCTCCTACAAATCAGCATCCATCACTTGTGAATCATGATGATTTAGTTGAGGGAAGATCTTCTTTGGATTGTGGCTTTACTATATAAGTAGACTGCAGTTCCATTGCAGAACACACAAATGGAAATCAACTCTCAACTCTCTCTGAATTCATCTAACCTATTACTGCAGATTAAGTTCCATCTTTCAGTCAATTGAGTGCCATTGATTGAGAGCTTGCTGAGATTACCTTTAGTTGCTTAGACACTCTCTGTTACAAGGAAATTTTGCTTCAAAGGCAGTGGTATCGTATCACGATCTCAGGTTCGAGTTTTATCTCTCATTTTTCAGTTTCAGTTTCTGCTGTAATTTCTTACTTTAAGTTGCTGTAATCTTCAAGCTTAATTTGTTTACATTTATAGTTGGTCATCAAGCTAACAATTTTGAAGCAAAATGAGTTCTCACGCCAGGATTATGACTGACTTGAGTAAGATAGAAGCTTTGGATGGAACCAACTACAAGAGGTGGTCTCAGAGGCTGCTGATTATTTTGGAGCAACTTGAAGTCGACTATGTACTCTTCAGTGATCCACCTATCACTCCTTCCAACTCCACTGGAACGATCTCCACCACTGATGCTAGCAAAAAGGGAGAACAATCTGCTGAAACCTCTTTGGACAAGTCGCTGAAGTACTCTAAAGATAACAAGGCTGCAAGGGGACATTTGCTCAATCATATGACTAACCCAATTTTTGATCTTATGGTTAGCAAAAAATCAGCAATGGAGATATGGAAACTGTTGGAGAAGAAGTATGGAGCTGATGATGCTGGAAAGAAGAAGTATGATGTCGGAAACTGGCTCAAGTTCACCATGAAGGAAGACTTACCAATCATGGACCACGTTCATACCTATGAGAACCTCACAGCAGAAGTTCTTGCTGAAGGTATGAATATGTGTGAGATCCTTCAAGCTAATGTTCTTATTGAAAATTTGCCAGAGTCGTGGAGTGAATACAAGAACAAGCTGAAGCATAAGAAGAGAGATATGTCGCTAGAAGAGCTGGTGGGATACATGAAGATAGAGGAAGCCAATCGACAAAAGGACAAAGACTCTCTACACAAGTCTCGATCGGTGAAAGCTAATATTGTGGAGTCCGACAATGGTCACAGATCCAAGCCAATGAATCAGAAGAAACCAATGTGGAAGAATAAGAAGTCTTTCCCCTTCAAGAAGCCTGGACAAAACCATGAAATCAACAGCAGAAGTGGGTGTTTCGTGTGTGGAAAGTCTGGTCACAGAGCCTATCAATGTCACTACAGGAAAGGAATGGGACAAGTTTCAAAGACACAAGCTCATATAGTTGAGAAAGAAGAAGAAATTTATGATGCTGTTGTCACAGAAGTTAACATGGTGGAAGCAACAACTGATTGGGTGGTGGATTCTGGAGCTTGCAAGCATTTCTGCTCGAACAAAGATTTGTTTTCTGAACTAGAAGAATCTAACTCTGGAGAGATGGTGTACATGGGAAACAACAGCAGTGCTCCTATACAGGGAAAGGGGAAGATTCTTCTTAAACTCACATCTAGAAAAATCTCTCTTTCTCACTAATGTGCTGTTTGTTCCCTCTCTTAGAAGGAATTTGATCTCTGCTGGTTTATTAATCAAGGCTGGTCTGAAGTTAGTCTTAGAAGCGGATAAACTAGTGATAACAAAGAATGGAGTTTTTGTTGGGAAAGGGTATTTGTCTGCTGGTTTGTTTGTCATTGACACGATTGTTTCAAATAATAATAAGAATGGTAGCTCTTCTTCTTACTTGGTTGAGTCCTTTGACCTTTGGCATGGTAGATTAGGTCATCTCAACAAAAACTCCTTAGATTTAATGAGGAGAATGAACTTGCTTCCTAATCTAAGTCAGGAAAACTTATATGTGAAGTGTCCTGTTTGCATAGAAGCTAAGTTTGCTAAGAAACCCTTTCATTCAGTGGTTAAGAGAGTAACCTGTCTTTTAGAGCTTATTCATTCTGATTTGGCAGATTTTAAAGACGTGGAAAGTAGAGGAGGCAAACGATATTACATAACCTTTGTGGATGATTTTTCCAGGTTTACAAAAGTGTATCTGCTCAGAACTAAAGACGAGGCGGAACAAAAATTTCTGATATACAAGGCTGAAGTAGAAAATCAGCTAAACACAAAAATCAAGAGGCTGAGAACTGACCGAGGGGGTGAATATAGTTCAAATTTCTTGAGACAAGTATGCGAGGAAGCAGGTATTATCAATGAAACTACTGCCCCTTACTCACCCCAACAAAACGGTATAGCTGAAAGGAAAAATCGAACCTTGAAAAATATGATGAATGCAATGCTTGTCAGCTCTGGTTTGCCTTCTAACATGTGGGGAGAAGCTGTTCTATCTGCTAATCATGTTCTTAATCGTGTGCCTCATAAAAAACTTCCAAAAACCCCATATGAAATGTGGAAAGGTTATCCTCCCAATCTCAGTTACCTGAAAGTGTGGGGGTGTTTAGCTAAGGTTGGTATTTTAGATCATAAAAGAGACTTAGTTGGATCAAAAACCTTTGATGCTGTGTTTATAGGCTATGCTATTAACAGTGCAGCTTATCGATTTATGAGGCTAGATGACAGGTCTATTTGTGAGTACAGGGATGCAGAATTTTTGAGGATAATCTCCCATTAATCAGGTGCAGATCAAATCAAAGAGAACAACCAAATGTGGAAGAAGTTCACAGCTCCACCTCAACTGATCAACCTGTAGTTTGTTCACAAAAGAACATACATGAACGCAATGATGATGATCAAATAAGGAGGAGCAAAAGACAGAAATTCAGCAAAGACTTTGGACCTGATTTTCTAACCAATTTCTTAACAGAAGATGATAATTTTAATTTCATTTGTAATCTCTCTAATAGTGTGTTTATGTTAGAAGGAGATCCAGGATCCTTTGAGGAAGCCATGAGGACAGTAGATGCTACTTTCTGGAGAGAAGCTATTACAAGTGAGTTAGACTCAATTAAATCTAATCACACTTGGGATCTAGTAGATTTGCCCAATGGCTGCAAAGCAATAGGGTGTAAATGGATCTTCAAGAAAAAGCTGAAAACTGATGGATCCGTAGACAGATTTAAAGCAAGGCTCGTTGTCAAGGGCTACACTTAAAAACCAGGTTTAGACTTTTTTGACACGTATTCACCTGTCACTAAAATCTCTACTATTCGTGTGCTCTTTGCTCTTGCCTCTATATATGAAATGTCAGTACACCAGATGGATGTGAAAACAGCATTTCTCAATGGAGAACTGAATGAAGAAATTTACATGCTACAACCTCCTGGTTGTCAAGAACCTAATTTAGAACATAAAGTGTGTAGACTCAAGAAGTCTTTGTATGGGTTGAAACAGGCTCCTAAACAATGGTATGAGAAATTTCATAATACCATTTCTGAGTTTGGTTTTAAAACTAACAGTTCTGACACTTGTGTGTATTCGAAGCTGTTTGGGTCAACTTGTGTGCTATTGTGCCTTTATGTTGATGATATGTTGATTTTCAGTTCTAATCTAGAAGCCATTTGTGAAACAAAAGCTTTTCTTTCATCCAAGTTTGAGATGAAGGATATGGGAGAAGTAGATGTAATACTTGGAGTGAAAGTTCTAAAAGTGGGAAAACAGTTTGTACTTAATCAACATCATTATGTGAATAATGTGTTATCTAAGTTCTTGAAAGATGAATCTCAAACTGTGAAAACTCCTTTCGATTCAAACTTTCATTTGAGAAAGCATGTTGGGATGCCAGTGGATCAATCAAACTATGCTAAAATTATTGGCAGCTTAATGTTTCTGACGAACTGCATTAGACCTGATGTTGCTTTTGCAGTTAACAGACTCAGCAGGTATACAAGTAATCCTAATGAGGATCACTGGATTGCCTTAACACGAGTCTTGAGGTACTTGAAAGGTACTGCTAGTTGGGGGCTAAAATTTACAGGACATCCTGCTGTATTGGAAGGTTATACTGATGCCAATTGGGTAACAAGTAAAGATGACGTGAGCTCAACGAGTGGTTTTGTATTCACTCTTGGCGGAGCAGCAATATCTTGGAAATCCACTAAGCAATCGTGTATAGCAAGGTCAACAATGGAGTCTGAATTTATAGCTCTTGATACTGCAAGTCAAGAGGCTGAATGGTTAAGGGCTTTACTGTCTGATATACCATTGTGGCAGAAACCTGCTCCTCCTATTTCTCTTCTATGTGATTCTCAGGCTGCAATACATGTAGCCAGAAGTTCTATTTACAATGGCAAGAAGAGACACCTGAGAATTCGTCACGAATCTGTGAGAAACTTATTAGAGACTGGAGTGATCACTACGGACTATGTAAAGTCTGAAAAGAACCTAGCAGATCCTTTGACAAAGGGATTATGCAAGAAGATGGTTCATGAAACAGCTAAGGAAATAGGACTGTGGTCCTGGAGTTGAGGAATTCATAGTTGACACCTAATTGCTCATGACTAGAGCTAAGGTCTAACGAAGCTATGAAAAGACTCAAGAGGGTTAGGATTCCTGAGAAATAGAATGTGAACTATTTCTGAATCCTAGAAGCAATGAGCTGTATAAGCTGAACATCATAGCCCCATAGATGGGTGGTCCTTGGACTTGATGATGAACTCACATTATAGCCCTAATATGGTGGTCCAAGTGACTTGATAATGATGAGAAAAGAAGATGGATATGTTCCATGAATACAGCCCAATATATATGGTTTCCCAGAGAAACAAATTGAGCATAAGAGTTGAAAAATACTCTTCGAGGAACTAGTTTGCAATTCAAACCAAGTTCAGCTTTATGGTGCTCATAAGGACTTCAGTTCAAGATTTCATTCACTGATTTTCCTGCATTGTAAAGTTTGGCTTGGGGTGTCCAAGTTCAATTCTTTATTAAGACACTTGAACATCTAAGTTTGATTTGGGTGGGAAGATGTTTGCATTTGTGGGGGATTGTTAGTAGAAATGCAAATGGTTAAGTGCTGCGTTTGAATAAGTCAAGGGAAAATAGAATTGTTTCAACAAGTATAACAAACTAAATAGATTTTCCTCCACGATTCAACTGCAGCATTTTTCTGTTAGCTATTAACCTGCTTTCTGCTCTTACAAATGAGCATCCATCACTTGTGAATCATGATGATTTAGTTGAGGGAAGATCTTCTTTGGATTGTGGCTTTACTATATAAGTAGACTGCAGTTCCATTGCAGAACACACATATATAAATCAACTCTCAACTCTCTCTGAATTCATCTAACCTATTACTGCAGATTAAGTTCCATCTTTCAGTCAATTGAGTGCCATTGATTGAGAGCTTGCTGAGATTACCTTTAGTTGCTTAGACACTCTCTGTTACAGGGAAATTTTGCTTCAAAGGCAGTGGTATCGTATCACGATCTCAGTTTCGAGTTGTATCTCTCATTTTTCAGTTTCAGTTTCTGCTGTAATTTCTTACTTTAAGTTGCTGTAATCTCTCCTGTATATAAATAAACCTCTTCCATTCTCTCTCTCTTCCCCCCCCCCCCCAATCCAAAACCCCCGAACCAAAATCCTATGGTTAATTATTTGTTCAAATAGCGTTGAAGGCAGTACATGTCTCCGATGTCCCAACCCTCGATCTCGTTCCTGACAATGTTGTTGCTTCTTCCTCTCTCTTATCTCCCTACTTCTTCTCCAGTAAGCTCTCCCCTCCTTCTGGATCTCTTCACCATTTCCCTCTTATTTTTCAACAGAATGAAACTTATTTTATGGAGTTTCATGCTCTTTTTTTTTTCGGTAAGCAAAGATGAAGATGAACAAAATAATCACAAAAGGAAGAGGAGCTTACAGGATTCCCAAGTTTCTGATGGTTGGACACATAGGGCAAAGAGATGATAAGAAAATGAATGAAAATTTTAAACACACAATGCCTTTTCTAGAATTTGAAAAGTTACCCAGAAATAGTGCCAAAAACTTGATGTGCAAATAATTGTACACCTAGTCTTAACTCGCTAGAATGCTCTAACGAGATCGTTCTTCCCTAGGGTCTTTCCATTTCTTTTACTCAACAAGTAAAATAAGTTAGGTTTCGTTGTTTTTTTCTAAACTGTTGTGAACTAATGAATAATATTAATACAAAAGTAAACAAGTAAGCATATTTGGGTTTGAAGATTGATTAAGGGAGCTTGTCCAATCTCCATTCAACTCTAGTTAGGTTAATATTGATAGATGAAATGCAATATCGGATAATCAGAATTGATGACTCAATGCTTTCTCATGTAATTTCTACACCTAGATTAGACCGTAGAGATACTATCCTATCCAATCCACATGTTCCTATGATCAAGCTAACATGAATTTTCAAGAACGCATGCAAGGTGGTCGATAAAATGCCACAAAGATAATGCAAAGATATTAGGTCTGTAAATCCATGGATCAAACTACCGACAAAACCTAACGACTTCCTAAATCCTAGAATGACTCGCATCCAAGGTTAGGCATGCAAAACCAAAGGTGAAAACAAATAAATCAATTCAACAATCAAATTAGGGTTTAGGAAAGCCGCATCAATAAACTGAATAATTCTCAAAAGCAATCAAAGGTTTAGAAACCCATCATCATCCATACAAAACTGTTGGAACCTACGCTTCAATTTATCGAGTACGAAAGTGAGGACTTTCCTAAGAGCGAATTCTTGTTGACAATACACGACGTGAGTTCGTGTACCCAAATTAGAAAGGGGGATCATATGATCACTTTTTTTTTTGAGGGTAAGCATCATCAATATCATTCATAATCAATGGGTGGAGTTCGTACAAGAAACATTAAGCGCCTCCTCCAACCAATGCAGAGAGGTATTTCCCATAACGGGTGTTACACAGGATCGCGCTTGCCTAGCTAACACGTGAGCAGCCACGTTCCTATCTCTCCTGACAAACTGAACCTGGTGAGAAGCCGAGAGGAGGTTCCGACATGCGTTGATAGTGATTCCGAATTCAGTAGCATCATCCTCCATCCCGTTAATCGCATTAGCAACAATCTGTGAGTCCGTCTCGATCATAATCCCTGTTAGGTTCGCGCTTCTCAGCCAAGTAAGAGCTTCTTTAACCGCCAAAGCTTCACACTCCTTTGCCGTCGGACACCCCGACGTTCTCTTCATCCGGAACATGACCACCTCTCCTCTGTGGTTTCGAACAATCATACCTGAACCTCTAGCTTGGTCCTCCTCAAAACACGCATAGTCAACGTTACATTTCATTACGCCCTCGGGTGGTGGGTGCCATTTCGGACAATATTCCGGAGCTTGGGTTGGGGTGCTCGGTGGCTGTTCCCTCGCTCGCTGCCAGTCGTGTAAGAGCTCAATGGCCAATATCGTGACGACAAAGTCCGGCTTCCGTTCGTCTCTCCACACCCTGGCGTTTCGCTCCCTCCATAAACTCCATATAAATGCCTCTGGCCAACAGCGCCACTATCCACTCTTTAATTTCGTCTCTGCCCAATCTGATCTCTGCCACCAACCTAGACAGACCAGCCATTTCCCAACATAATGCTGCGAACACACAGTCAAAAAAGAGGTGCGTGACCATCTCTGGCCCTTGAGCGCATAACCCGCAGTCACCAGGGACATCGATGTGCCTTCGTCGAAGCATTTCACGCGTAGGGACAATGTCTCTCACCAATCTCCAAGCCATTATTTTGAATCTAGGGGGCACGTGCACCTTCCACAGTTCACTCCATGGTCCATCCTCACTGTATTCGCCTAGAGTGCTCAACTTATCGGCCCACAGGCGGTATGCTGAGCTAACTGATAAGGCCCCGGACTTCGAGTGTTGCCAGATCGGTCGGTCGGGGCCGTCCTCATCATTTAGTGGTAAACGGAGGATGTTGCTAGCATCTCTCTCATTCAACAACTCACCTATCAGTCCACGTCCCATTCTCTGGTTCCCGGGATCCAAAGTTCATTCACCGTTGTGTTTTCCATGCCCAGCGGACGGAGTTGAGGTAGCAAAAAGTGAGTCTTCATCATTTATCCAAGGATCCCCCCAAATCTTAATTTGTCTTCCACTGCTGATGTGCCATCGAACTCCAGTTTTAATAAGCTCCTGAGCTTGCCACAGACTCTGCCAGACGAGGCTCGGGTTGCCTCCCTTTCTTGCCGAGAGAAAATCCCCATGTGGGAAGTACTTTGCTTTGTAAATCCGAGAGACAAGAGCCTGGGGGTTGGTGAGTATATTCCACCCCTGTTTAGCAAGCAAGGCCATGTTAAAACCTCGGAGATCCTTAAAACCCATGCCTCCTTGTTCCTTTCTGACACATAGTTTACTCCATTTCATCCAGTTCATGCCCCTCCTGCCGCTACTTTTCATGCCCCACCAGTAAGAATTGATCATACGCTCCAGATCTTCAGTAAGGGTTTTCGGGAGCATGAAGATATTCATACAGTAAATCGGTAGAGCTTGGGCAACTGCTCGAATCAAAACCTCACGGCCACCCTTCGAGGTACGGCGTCCCAGCCAACCTTTAATCCTCGACCACAGTCTATCCCGAAGGAAAGCAAACGTTTTCCTCTTATTAGCTCCTACCATGGCCGGGAAGCCGAGATAGTTATCTGTATCAAGCTCTTTTCTGACACCCAAGATCGCTCTAAATGCCTCTTCCAACAAAGGGTCAGTGTTTCTAGTAACCCACAAACCCGACTTCTCGAAGTTAATAAGCTGTCCTGAAGCCTCGGCGTATGTGACGAAGATACTCTTCAGAACACGGATCTCCGGGACCGTGGCACGACAAAAGAACAGGTTATCATCCGCGAAAAGCAGGTGTGAAACTCGCGGTGCTCCCCGACATATATTAACTCCACGCAGCCTCCCTTGGCCAATCTCATGTCGGACCAATGCAGACAGACCTTCCGCACATAGTATAAAGAGGAACGGAGATAGCGGACACCCTTGACGAAGACCCCGGCCTGGTTTGAATTTTTCTGTAAGGGTACCGTTAATGTTAACCGCATACTCGACGGATTTAACACAGGTCATCATGAGTCTCACCCAACTCGAGTGAAAACCCACTGTCTCCAAAACCTTCTCCAGATACTCCCACTCGACCCTATCGTACGCCTTCGATATATCAATCTTAAGCGCCAGATCTCCAACCTTTGGGTTCGGTCGCCGCTTCATGCTGTGTAACGCCTCAAAGGCGATCATCACATTATCAATGATTGATCACCCTTTAATAAAGGCTGATTGCTCCAACTCAATCAAGCTTGGAATCACTCCTCTAAGTCTATTCGCCAGGACCTCAGCAATTACCCGATATAGAACATTGCACAGCGAAATAAGGCGGAGGTCTTTCATCGTACCCGGGGTTTCGACTTTCGGTAGGAGGATGATGGTCGTGTTATTTATTTCAGCCGGCAACGCCCCAGCTTTCAACCATCCAATGCAAGCTCTAGTTATCTCATCTCCGATCAAAGGCCGTAATGTTGATAGAACCCGGGATTTAGACCGTCCGGCCCCGGGGCCTTGTTTTTCCCCATGCTGAAGATCGCCCTTCGTATCTCCTCGGCTGTGAATTCGGATTGGAGGGTTTGGTTGCTGTCGTCCGACAGCTTGCAATCCATCACCGCTGTCACCGGTTCAGCTCGACAATCACCTGCCGCAAAAAGTGAAATAAAATAATCATTAGCAAGCCTACCCAGCTCGGCATTACCTTCCACCTCCTGCCCTGCATCATCCCTTAGCTTTTTAAGTTCCTTTCTCTTCTTCCTTGCCGTGGCCGTAGCATGGAAATAGTGTGTGTTTCTGTCCCCATCCCGAAGCCAATCGTGCTTTGCCCGTTGCTTCCAATACCTCTCCTTCATCTCAAGGTTATCCGCAACTTCATTCCGGCAAAGCTCGTAGGCCTCCACCGCCTCCCCTGAATTGTTATTTCGAAGAGAGGTGAGGCGTTCTTTCCCTTCTTTAATTATTGATCGGAACCTGCTCCTATAATTCAATCCCCATGCATGCAGCTCACGTGCGCAACATGACAGCTTACGCAAGATATCCATCGCCCCAAGTCTCCTCCAGATTTCCTCGACGACCCCTTTGAACTCGGGCTCCACTAACCAGGCGTTCTCGAATCGGAACGGTCGCATTTGGAGCTGGGTCCTAGCTCCAATTGTATCGAGTAAGATCGGGGAGTGGTCCGATATAGGGGCGATGATGTTTTTAAGCCTGGCGTTCGGAAATTTATCACGCCACTTGCACGTCACCATTGCTCTGTCTAACCTTTCCTCCACTGCCTCTGGAGTTCCTCTACCCCTTGACCACGTGAACTTGTACCCCTCCAGTTCTAGGTCACTGAGTCCGCATTCAACAACTGCTTCTCTGAAGCCCCGTAACAACTAGCTCGGGTGTTCATGTCTCCCGGATTTTTCATCGTTGCTCAATAGGTCGTTAAAGTCTCCCATACAAAGCCAAACATCCTCCGAGTCACCTGCCAACCCTCTCAGCATTGCCCAAGACCGATTTCTCATAGCTCTATCCAGGAATCCATAATATGCTGTCAATCTGGACGTAATATTTGTCTCATCTGTGACCTCCAAGTTGAAAAAATTACTCGAATACGAAATCAAACGTGCGTTTATTTCATTTTTCCAAAGAACACAAATACCACTGCTACGACCAACCGCAGCCACCGTAAAACAGTTATCAAACTTCAAATGGCATTTAACCTCCTCCATTCGACTCCTACTAGCCAAAGTTTCAAAAAGTAAAATAACACTAGGCCTGTGATCCCGCACCAGATCACTTAACACACGAACTGCCCGGGACTGACCCATTCCCCGACAGTTCCAACTGAGCACTAACATTTGTCCTGGCAAAACCTACCCTGTAGGTTTGCCATTGCCAGGTTTTCACGGTGTGCCTGGATACCTTTCTGTAGCTTACTCGGACTCTCGTTGCTTGCCTTAGGGTTTACTGCCGCTTCCTCCTCCCCCTCCTGCGGCATTTCTTCTCGTCTCCCAGTGTAAGCTCTTCCTCTTCCATGTATTCAGGTTCGGAAGAGTCAGAAATTGCTTTTCCTTTGTCAGCAACAGTAGCTGCATAGTTCCCCATCAAGGCGATCAGGTTTTGCGGCATCGAGGGTTTGCTGACCACTGAGCTTGAATCTCCTTTCAATTTTTCCTCTTCCTCCTTAGGTTCATCGATCAACCAGCCTTCTCCACCCAACGAGGAGTGCTTTTTCAATGGAGCTCGAATAGAAGCATCCCAGTTCCGTGGAGGTTCAACATCGGGGTTCTGAAACCGGATCTCACAGAGGCGGTCCAGATGACCTATGCGGCCGCATATGTAAAGAATGTTGGCAGTCTCTCGTATTGAAACCTGCTGAGGATCCACTGTTGGCCGGGGCTACGCACCTTCTTGCCCTTATTCAGAGGCTGAGTGACATCGATGATGACCCTTATACGCATATAGGAGCGAGCGAAGTTCACTGCGGTCTTTGTATCATAGGTCACGAAAGCTCCAATATAATCGCCGATTGCTTTACCGACTGCTTCAGAGAAAAGGCCCGGTGCTAGGTCAAGAATCCTTACCCAGAATGTCGTGCAGTTGAGAGGCACGATAGTAGGATCTTCACCCTCTTTCAACTCGTGAAGGACGAGGAGATGGTCGTCGAAGGTCCAGGGTCCGTTGTCCAGCACCCATCTCAGATCAATCTTGCTGTAAAACCTGAAGAGGATCAATCGGATCCTCATTGACACCTCCAGAGAAAGTGTTCCCGTTTGCTTGAATCATGTTGATCAAGTGAGATGGGATGTGCAGATTTCAAGTTCCCGTGTTGGGAATCTGGATGCACGAAGCTGTCCCATCTATGGTCGGTCGATCATAATCCTTCAATGTCCTCTCCGCCATAATTTCTATCTCAGGAGGAACAGGAGGATCTGTGGGAGGGTCTGTAGTAGCAATGGTGGATGGTGAAGATGTAGATGAAGATGTGAAGAGGTTCTTCCTTGCTTTAGGTGTCTTGGCTGGAGGAGGAGGTACCAGAGTAGTGCCGAAGTGAGTGTAGAAGACTCTATCCTTTTCAGCTGTGCGCTTACTAGCCCGTTTTTCCTCCGTACCTGCAATCTTGCCTGAAACGCCAAAAACAAGAAATACCAAGTAATAAAAAAATGTGGGAGATAAGAAATGAAAAGAGTGTGAATGAAAAGCTTAAAACGCACAATGCCTTTCCTAAAAAAAAAGCTCCTCGGCAACGGCGCCAAAACTTGGTGCGAAAATTAATGCACACTAGTTTCACTCGAAGGATTTCTCCTAAGATATCGTAATTTCCCAAGGGTTCTTTCTTTCTCTATTACTCAACGACGTGGGTTAAAGCTAATCGTGTTTAAACGTTTGGTTTGGAATTGGTTTTATATGATCTAATTAACTAAGAAAGCAATTTAAATCAATCAAAGCAGGCAAACAAGTTTGAGCTTCAGATAATGACTAAGGCGTTTGTCCAGACTTGAATCTGCTCTAGCTTGATCTAGACGGATGATGCAATGCAATTTCAGTTTATCAGACTTGATCTTTTCCAACATGATATCGGAATAGGACTTAGGCGCAGAAGAGCTCGAACCACCGTTGTTGTTCTGATTTTGGTTCTGGTTCTGATTGTTATTCCAGCCTCCTCTGTTATGCCATTGGGAATTCTGATTCTGATTCCCATTATTCCTCTGATAACCACCTTGGTTCTTATATCCACCCTGGAACTGATTTTGATTTTGATTCGGATTGTTATTCCAATTTCCTCTATTCTGACCACCAACATAAGCGACCTCCTCTTGTTGTTGGTCTTGGTCGCTGATGACACTCGAATTGACGTGATTATCAGCCTCATTTAAGCAACATTTTCTTGCTTAAGACATGGTTCTTAGGGTAGAATAGCGAATATTCAATCAACTGCTCTATCTCGTGCCATTTGTGTTACTTTGGCCCGTTTCGGGTCTATTTGATGGTTTTCTAGTGTTTCTATGTTAGCACAGGTTTTTGCCGTCAAATAAGTAGCCAATGACGTGTCTAAGGTGTTGGAACCTCGAGGAATTGCACCGAAATTGATCAAGGAGCCAATCAAGTCAAACCAAACTTCTGCCCGTTTTACACTGAATATTTCGCCAAAAACACCCAAGGTTTTCGGCGAAAATACATGCACAAATCGACTGAGCTCATTCAAGGAAGTTTTCGGCGAAAATGTGAAGTTTTCGCCGAGAACCAATGGTCCGAAACCCATAGAAGAATCCAGCCGGCGTTCATCCCATTTACACTAGGATTTTTGGCAAAAATTCCTTAATATTTTCGGCGAAAATCTTAGTTAAAATCTGGCGGTATTAGGGTTAAGTATAAATACTTAACCGGTGGCCCATAATCAAAGGGACTTACTTTTTACCACTAATACTGAATACTTCGAGGATTCTCAAGAGTTCTGAAGAAGAGTTGAGAGTTCGAAGAGCCAAGAAGAGATCGTGACGCCATCCCTTCCATCTCGAAGACTCGGAGCTAGGATTGCAGTTTACCAGAAGATCGAAGTTCTGCCGGAGTCGTCTTAATTAGGTTTTTCAGATCCTTTTATGTTCTTCCTCTGTATGATGAACTCTATCTTTTCCTTTGATTCTGTTGTGAAAAACATGAGTCGCTAAACTCTTAGAGCTTAGACTAGATGAACCCTAAGTGACCCAGGGCTTTAAAGCGGTCACGGATTGGCGGTGATTAGATTCGAAATTCATTCAGTTTCTCCTTCATGTTTGATTTGTTCTTTGTTCTCTGTGTTTCTTGTCTGGTTTGGCCACCTAGATTAGATTCCTGTTAAGTTAAGGATAGAAGCGAACGCTCGCCTTACTTTAAAACATCAAATCGAACAATTAACCTAATCATTGGAGTGTGCCTTTCGTAGGAACCAATTAGGGTTAATCCACTGCAAGAGTAACTCATAAATCATTAGTAATTCCACCAGTTAAGTTAAGTCGTTGCGAGAGGCGACCGTACCCGGGTGGCTAATTAATCTTGGTAGCTAGATCGGATAGAGCGAACGTTCGCCAGTCTTAAACCTAAGGGTAAGGAGTTATGGTGGTGTCTTAGAAATTGATTGAATGAGAATTGAAATCCGCTGATCTGTTGATTGCCAATGCTCTGGTGAACGAAGGGGGATTCGAAGTCTAAGTTCGTCTGTCATCTCTGTTTTCAACCCTAATTTCCAATCCGTTTTTAGTTTCAATTTTTAATTTCCGTGCATTTCTTAGAATTAGAAATCGTGGAACTCACACCACGCATGAAGTGTTTAACCTGAGTAATTTGCCAGCTTATTTGAGTAATCGATCATTAGAAGGCCCGTGGAATACGATCTACCCTAGCTTTCTACGCTTAGTAGTATTTGATTGAACCCGCACAACGACGGTTCATCAAATTGGCGCCGTTGCCGGGGAATTCTTTTGATTGTTCAAAAGAAGAACTGGCATCTTATTCTTCTACTTTCCACCTTTCATCTTTCCATCCACTTCAATTTTACGCCAGTTATGTTTGCTTTTGTTGCTTGTAGGTTGTTCTACATGTTTATGAACCGCTCGGTCACTCATTCTCAGTTTAAGTCGGGTAATTCTGCTCCGTTGAAGCAGCCACGAGCTCAGAAGCAAGTCAGAATCATTCCACCTACACCTCCTACCCCTATTAAGATCGAGGAGTTGAAGGAGAACTCCTCATCTTCATCCGTTTCATCCACTACTTCAGATTCACCACCACCTTCTCCTTCCGTGATGGCTGCTCAACGCACCATGGCGGATTACTATAAACCATGTGCGGTTAGTTTTCGATCTAGCGTCGTTGTGTCGCACAACGATGACGATCCTGACTATGAGATCACAGTTCCCTTCCTGGAAATGGTCTCTAGGGATCTACAATTCGAAGGAGAGCCGCAAGATAACCCATGCACACATTTGGCGAACTTCCTTGCCATGTGCGAGACGTTTAAGAACAAGAACCTCGGTAAGAACAATCTTTGCTTACGAGTCTTCCCATTCTCCCTTAAAGGCACCGCCATGATATGGCTCAGTAGGAAACCACCTGGCCACTACACCGACTGGGATACTCTAGCTCAAGACTTCATAGAGGAATACTTTCCTCCTTCAAGAACTACATTTTACAAGGAAAGCATCGCCAGATTCTCACAGAAGGACGGAGTAAGTTTACATGATGCTTGGAACGAATTCCAAGAACTCCTCTATGACTGCCCTCATCATGGATTCAAACTGGAGCAGCTAGCTGAGATCTTTGCCAGAGGAATGAATGAAGAAACGGCTGAATGGGTCAACACCTTAGCTAATGGCGACTACACAGCACTCGAACCAGAAGCTGCTCTTCTTCACTTTGCGAACTGCGCATCTATGTCCAGGAATTTGGAGCGACAGTTTGGAGCAGCCAAGAGCCGACCAAGCTGTGAAGATCAGATTAAGATTGAAGTACAGAGACATATGAAGGAGATCTTCGGAACAGTTAATAACTGGTCTAAAGAGGAAGTGAAATTCATCGATCAAGGCTTCACCAAGGATCAAAGAGGCTACCCCGACTACCGTCAGTTCAGGACACCTCCTCAACAACAGGGAAGCTTACTTGAGCGTCCTCCTCACAACTTCGGAATTCAACCAGAGTCAGAATCAATGCTGGGACAATAGTTATCAAGATCTTCTCAGATTCACCGGTGCACAGCAACCTCAGAATTTTACGTCTGAGAACATTTGGGAGAGGAAAATAGCCAAGAAGTTTGACCTGATTGTAGCAAGGCTCGATGATCACGAAGAAAGGCTTAAAGCCCAAGATGCTTTTAACCAGGGACAGATCGCACAAGGACAGAGAATAGAGAGCATGGTAAATAAAGTTGCTAGCATGTTGGCTAACCTTCCTCTCTTCAATCATGCGCCGTCTCAAAACAACTCCACCATGAAGAATGAGCATGCTAAAGTCATCACAACCAGGAGCATTGAGCAGGACAGCCTAGAGAAGAAGAAGGAAGCACTTCCTACTCCCTCTACGGGAGAATGCTCAGCTATCGTCTCTCAATCACCACCCATATCTATCCCAGCTAAGTGCTCTGATTCTGGCCCTTTTACGTTACCTTTAATCATTAATGGCATCGAAATTGAGCATAGTTTGGTTGATCTAGGTGCATCTATAAATGTCATGCCTATGTGTTTATATAAGAAACTGAACCTAGGTGAACTACAACATGCTAGCATGCATTTAGTGTTCGCCGACAAAACTCTAAAAGAACCTAGAGGAATAATCAAGGATGTAATCACTTGTTGTGGCCCTTTCCGGTTTTTCGCTGATTATGTAGTAATGGATACTCAAGAGACATATTCTACCCTTCTCCTAGGCCGGCCGTTTATGGCGATAGCCGGCATTAACATTAATGTCCCAAATGGCTCGTTAACATTAAGGGTTGGGAAGAATACTGCGACATTCCGTCTCAAGGACGGTATGAAATACATTCCTAAGGGAGAATCGCATTGTTTATCCGTAGAAACTGTGGAGTTGGCCTCAGTCAACTTCGTTACTGATGTCTCTTCCAGTGTTTCTAGATCAAATATTGCTACAGATGTTGAACAGGTTATGAAGCAGAAGCCAAAATCTGCTGTTCAGAAGCCGCCAAAGAAGAAGGAACTGAAAGCCTCTTCTTCACCGCCAAGCAAGAAACCTAGCAGGCCCCGGGGGAAGAACAAGAAGACGAAGACTCAAATGGTCTGGAGACCAGTTGTGCCGCCACCTTCATCCGAGCTAGCTGCACCGCCAATTCGTTCTGAGATACCGGCGCCGGAACAAGTATTGAAGGAGAAGCCGAAAGCATCTCCTAAGGAAATACCTACGATCACCGATCCTGGTGATACAAAGCCTGAGGATAAAGAGAAGACGAAGTCAATCATTCTCATCCCTTCCACCGTCTTCCTCGTAGAATATGATCCCTTGATAGAGCTCTTTGGTCCGTTCAAGATCACTGCGCACCTTTCTGACGGACGTACCAAGCTCATATACGTTAACGGGATGAAATTTATGCTTAACGGAGATACCCCGAAGCTCTACTTCATGAACTCCGATGCCAGCATTAAGGAGATCCTAAGTTGGGATGTCTCCTAATACCGTCCAGGTATCCTCCAGCTCAAGGACGTTAATAAAAGAGCGCTTCGTGGGAGGCAACCCACGACTGGAGTCAGTTTTTCATTTGTGTCAACCTTAGTGTTTTAGAGTCGGTTCGGGGGAGCCAAAAGTGTCAGTTTGTTTGATTTCTTATTTTTCGTGTGTAGTCTGTGTGTCATAGTGTCAATCTCAAGTTGTTTGAGGTTGTTCCGATTTTTGTGGATTTAACTGTGATTTTCTGAAGATAGCCGGGATTGCAAAAATATTTTCAATCGTCCATGTCAAAATTTTCGGCCAAAATGACCCATGTTTTCGGTGAAAACTTCCTTTGAAATCCCACTGTGTCTTCTGGTCGATTTTAACTCAAATTTTTGGCAAAAACCCTTTTGAAAACCGGCAGAACATTTTAACTAAAATTTTCGTCGAAAAATTACACTAGTTTTCGCCGAAAACTCAAGGCATAAATCTCGGATTATCCCTTTTAATTCGCGGTCGCTTCTTCTCTCTCTCCTCACTTCATTTTCGAAAATTTTGTAAAACCTCCCCCTATTTAAACAAACCCGCCGCCGCCGACACCATTTCACCGCCGCCAACCAAACCCACTGCCGCCGCCATCGCCGACCGCCCCGCCCTACTCCCCTTCCTTTTCCGATCATTTTGAGACGTAGATCATCCGAATCAGAGCTCTAGAACTCCCGTTCAGTCAAACCCTAAAATTTTCAATTTTTCACCAATTTCTCTTTCTCCGTTCATTTCAGCACCCATGACTTCAAGGTAAGTTGTAGAACTTTTCATTCCGAATCTTTTGACATGTTGAATGCTGAATTTCGTCAGGGTTGACTTTTGGTTGACTTTTCGGTTTGCCTCGATTTGCGTGCCGACTGATTTTGTGTGAACTAGGTTAGCTGAATGGTTTGGACTGATCAAGCATGCTTAGGGAGTATTGTGCTGAATTAGAATACCAATTGTTCGTGTGTTGCTATGCTTAAGACCTATTTTTTGCGGTGTTGACTTTATGAGAAATGTCAGTTTGACCTTGACTTGTCTATGATCATTTGGCTGCCTTATGTGCTCATTCACGTTCGTATTATTGTGCTTGCCATCTGAGTTATTCATTATGCCGTCATTTTTCGCTTTGTGCTAATATTGCCATGATTAGGGTTCAATGTTCTATTATGTTGACTTTTTGAATGTCGGTTTGACTTCTAAACTCTGATTGTGATAATTCCATTCTGGCTGTTCCTAAGCATGTATTTTAACTGTTTGTGATTACCGGTTAATCTGCTTTGCTTACCCCCACTCGGTTTTCCTCATTTCTTTGTGAAATTGAGTTTTTCTACTAAGTGTGGGGTAGGGTTTTAGTTTGACTAATCTGGTTTGTTTTCTTGCTTAGGAACGTAACTCATGAGCGCAGGACCAAGCAGAGACTTGACACCGCCTCCAGCTCCCGAGTTCCCGCTCCCGTCACACCTGCCGTCTAGGGCCCTCCCCCAGCTTTCCCTGACCGTGTTGGGTACCACCACACCGTTGGTCGCCTACCCCCGTACTACTTCGAGCGCTACCAGCGGCTCGAGAATATCCCTGGAGCTGGTGTTCGCCCCCTTTCCATGGAGTCGCTGTTCGATCACGATGAGGACTGGCACCGGAACGTGCTCGATGCACTGACGCATACTGGCTTGCTGGAGCTGACCACGCTAGCCGCCGACTTCCCAGACGTCGCCCTTCAGGAGTTTTGGGCGACGTTCGACCTGGACGAGCACAAGAGGAGGCAGTACAAGAAGGACGTCACCTTCTATCTGGGCGGGGTGCACAGGAAACTCACATATGATGAGTTTGCAGCTCATCTCGGGATTCCCCACGAGCACTACGAGGGTCATCACCTCGGCTGGGAGAATGACAATGACGACGGAGAGGAGTACCATGCACTCTGGAGCCACATGACTGGAGTGCCCGGCGATCGTCTCACGAAGCATAATTCAGTTAAGTCTCTCTATCACCCTCTCTATAAATTCATTCACATGGTTTGGCGTCGTTCTCTTTTGTATGCACCAGAGAAGGACCGCCACCATATCAGCCGAGAGGAGCTTCTTCTTCATCGCGCCATCCGGGAGAGCTATCCTCTTCATCCCGGATGGGTGCTTGCCTGACTACTCCGCCAGAAGACTCAGAGGTCGAGGCCACCTCGCTCACTCATGGGAGGCAACTTTGTAGGCCGACTCATCATCTCCTTCGGGCTCAGCCAAGAATATGGCCCGAACATCCCACGCCGCAGAGTACGCACCGTTGGAGGTGATTTGGCGGTCGAGTACGACCTCGAGCTGGACCTCAGTCCCCAGGTAGCAGCAGATCCTCCTCTCCAAGACGAGGATGAGTCGGAGGAAGAAGATGATTCTGAGGAGCCTCAGCCTCAGTATGAGCCAGGATACCATGATCATATACCCTCGCCACATCATCAGGTAGGGTATCCACGCCAGTCACCGCCGCCCATTCCAGAGCCATACCAGGCGCCTCACCAGCAGCACCGACCGCACCCCGCGGATGTTGGGGAGATGTACAAGCGACTGCATGAGTGGCACATCACTGACAACGCCGCTCAAGAGGCGAGATGGACTATTATGCAGCAACACATGCACCGCTCCGACAAGCGGTATGAGGCACAGCTGGCGTGGCAACACCAGCTCGGCAATTTCCTCCACTTTCCACCCCCCGACGCCCCTGACCAGCCATGATCGGGTGGTGTCCTTTTCTTTGTCCTTTCTTTTTATTTCTTCTTTTCGGATTTCGATCCAACTTTTTTCTGTGTGGATCCGGGACACTTGTCCCAGTTTCCTTTTTATCTTTCATTTGTTTTAGTTTTGTAGGAAGTTGGGAGATTCCCTTTGCTTCGCTTGGGTAGATTCCCTCCGCTCCGAGGATCCGTGCTCATCTCCTACGCCAACCATCTCGGTCCAGGTTCTTCTACTTCACTCTGAACTCTAGAATTAGTCATGTGAGGACACAGTCCGATTTAAGTGTGGGGTAGGATGCTAGAGAACCTTGCATGAACTTGATTGCCCTTGATAGTGTTTTTGTGTGCCTCGTGATTCCTTGCCAGTCTCTCTAGCATTAGAATGGCTCAGTTTTTTATTTTTGATGTTAAGTTGTTGTTCAATCCTTCATAATGATGCTTAGACTACTTAACCTAGAACTTGAGAACCAACGTGTTTACTTTGATGCTAAATTGCCTGGTCAGAACAGAATTTTTAAAAATCACACTTGTAGTTTGTAGCCTTGATTGCATGAAAATGACCGAATCCGACTAGCAAACCAATTGTGAGCTTTTGATCCATTGCACATAACTTGCAATTTCAATTCTTTTTGAGTGGTTTTCTGCTTACTTGAATGAGTTAGAATTTGCATGAGACCTACTCGAGACCACACGATGACACGAGTTCTAGAATGATAGGGGCCCTAGATTCAGCTACTAAGCCAGATAGCCTACCTAACGTTAAATCCATTAGGTGTAAACCCTTGAGCTTGGCCTGTTCTTTCGGTTCGATATACATTACATTCATTTCCCATTCTTTCATTCCCCGTTGATCCCCTGTGGTTCTAGTTCTAGATTGACCTACCGGAAGTCGGTTTGTGGTAACCTTCCTATAGCCATTAAACAGGTGGTCTTAGCTATTATGTCCATACGTGTAAACCCCTCTAGCAACTAAAAGAAAGAATCGGCACAAAGAAAAAAATGAAAAAAAGAGAAAAGAAGCAAAATTTCGAAAAAAATGAAAAGAAAGAAGAAAAATCAGAAAAGCCAAAAAAAGTTTCAAGTTTTCAGTTCAATAAACGTTCTTCTCCCTACATATGGAAGAACGAAGTCAAAAGAAAAGTTAGTAAGAAAAGAAATGTGTAAAGGAAATAAGTGCTAGGTTGCTTGAGGGTATCATAGGACGAGCGTTCACTATTCCACCCGTGTCTAGTTAGACGGTAGGAAGCCATAGGCTAGATTCGAGGGAAGTTAGTCGAAAAGCTACACCGCACCAAAGCCATCATCATACACTCCCATCATCCATCTCATTATAAACCCTTGTAGTGTAGAATTCGTTACAGTCCTAGTAGGGAAGTCCTTCTTGACTAGTTCCTCGTGTTGTCACAGTGGTGGAGATGTGGTCGAAATGCAAACTTATGACAGAATTCAGTAACAGAAAATGATTGAGAGCATAAACACGTCCTTAAACACAGAGAGTGAAAGTTCCCATTGTACTATATATTTCTTGTGTGAGGAGTCTGGTCGGTCAGGTCAAATTCGTGCATAATTGGTTGCTACTACTTGTCGTGTGTAGTTATTAGTGAGACCAGGTTGTTTGGCTGATCAGTATGCATGTTAGGTTTCTTGTTCTAGGAATTATTTGTGTAATAATTCATTGTGCTTGATTGAGCTTCAATTTGATCGATCTTATCATTTGTGAACATGAGCGTTTCTATTCAGTTTGCTTGAGGACAAGCAAAAGCTTAAGTGTGGGGTATTTTGATGACACTCGAATTGACGTGATTATCAGCCTCATTTAAGCGACATTTCCTTGCTTAAGACATGGTTTTTAGGGTAGAATAGCGAATATTCAATCAACTTCTCTATCTCGAGCCATTTGTGTTACTTTGGTCCGTTTCGGGTCTATTTGATGGTTTTCTAGTGTTTCTTTGTTAGCACAGGTTTTTGCCGTCAAATAAGTAGCCAAGGACGTGTCTAAGGTGTTGGAACCTCGAGGAATCGCACCGGAATCGATCCAAGGAGCCAATCAAGTCAAACCAAACTTCTGCCCGTTTTACACTGAAGATTTTGCCGAAAACACCCAAGGTTTTCGGTGAAAATACATGCACAAATCGACTGAGCTCATTCAAGGAAGTTTTCGGCGAAAATGTGAAGTTTTCGCCGAGAACCAATGGTCCGAAAACCACAGAAGAATCCAGCCGGCGTTCATCCCATTTACACTAGGATTTTCGGCAAAAATTCCTTAATATTTTCGGCAAAAATCTTAGTTAAAATCCGGCGGTATTAGGGTTAAGTATAAATACTTAACCGGTGGCCCATAATCAAAGGGACTTACTTTTTACCACTAATACCGAATACTTCGAGGATTCTCAAGAGTTCTGAAGGAGAGTTGAGAGTTCGAAGAGCCAAGAAGAGATCGTGACGCCATCCCTTCCATCTCGAAGACTCGTAGCTAGGATTGCAGTTTACCAGAAGATCGAAGTTCTGCCAGAGTCGTCTTAATTAGGTTTTTCAGATCCTTTTCTGTTCTTCCTCTGTATGATGAACTCTATTTTTTCCTTTGATTCTTTTGTGAAAAACATGAGTAGCTAAACTCTTGGAGCTTAGACTAGATGAACCCCAAGTGACCCAGGGCTTTAAAGCGGTCACGGATTGGCAGTGATTAGATTCGAAATTCATTCAGTTTCTCCTTCATGTTTGATTTGTTCTTTGTTCTCTGTGTTTCTTGTCTGGTTTGGCCACCTAGATTAGATTCTTGTTAAGCTAAGGATAGGAGCGAATGCTCGCCTTACTTTAAAACATCAAATCGAACAATTAACCTAATCATTGGAGTGTGCCTTTCGTAGGAACAAATTAGGGTTAATCCACTGCAAGAGTAACTCATAAATCATTAGTAATTCCACCAGTTAAGTTAAGTCGTTGCGAGAGGCGACCGTACCCGGGCGGCTAATTAATCTTGGTAGCTAGATCGGATAGAGCGAACGTCCGTCAGTCTTAAACCTAAGGGTAAGGAGTTATGGTGGTGTCTTAGAAATTGATTGAATGAGAATTGAAATCCGCTGATCTGTTGATTGCCAATGCTTTGGTGAACAAAGGGGGATTCGAAGTCTAAGTTCGTCTGTCATCTCTGTTTTCAACCCTAATTTCCAATCTGTTTTTAGTTTCAATTTTTAATTTTTGTGCATTTCTTAGAATTAGAAGTCATGGAACTCACACCACGCACGAAGTATTTAACCTGAGTAATTTGCCAGCTTATTTGAGTAATCGATCATTAAAAGGCCCGTGGAATACGATCTACCTTAGCTTTCTAAGCTTAGTAGTATTTGATTGAACCCGCAGAATGACGGTTCATCAGTCGCTCTCAAATATCCAAGTACAGCTCTCTGCTACATTACCTGCACCACCGTAATTCGAACACGGAGTGGATACAGCTGATACATTCTCTATCCGAGTAAGCATCTTGAACCCTGACGGTGGAGCTGTAGGAACACCTGGTGAAGAAGCTATCTTAGCCCTTTCCAACTCATGCTTCAATCTCTGCACTTCCATCTCCAAGTTCGAGTTATCCAACCCCAACTGACTTCTAACAACGTCCACTGGTGCAGGAACTGTGGGAACAGGGTATGATGAATCAACAGAGAATCTCTTCTTCTCTGGATGTTTGTCGTCCATCTTCAATGGATTAGCTTGCATGAGAGATTTGATTTTCATCGCAAAACTCTTGCAAGCATCCAAGGCCGTGGTCGCAGTCATGTCGTTTAAGTCCATACCCAGCTGCAAAGAGAAATCCTTTCTCTTCTCATAGCCTAGCCCTCGGAGGAATGTAGAGATCTTGTTATAGTCATCCCATCCATGGTGAGGACAAGCCCGGAGAAGCCCTTGAAATCTTTGCCAAGCCTCATAAAAGTTCTCCTCCGAACCACTCTTGAAACCTACTATCTGCGCTCTGAGTGCATCTGTTCTAGAAGGTGAGAAGTACTCTTCCATGAAGGCTCTAGCCAGACCATCCCAAGTGGTGAAGTGATTCGTCGAATGATCATACAGCCACAATTCTACTTGACCCTTTAGAGTAAAAGGAAAAAGCTGAAGCATGACTGCACTAAGATCCGCTTCATTGTTTGAGACTGTTTCAGCTAGTCTTAAGAAGTTTCTCACATGAGCATTCGGATCCTCATTGACACCTCCAGAGAAAGTGTTCCCGTTTGCTTGAATCATGTTGATCAAGTGAGATGGGATGTGCAGATTCCGAGTTCCCGTGTTGGGAATCTGGATGCACGAAGCTGTCCCATCTATGGTCGGTCGATCATAATCCTTCAATGTCCTCTTCGCCATAATTTCTATCTCAGGAGGAACAGGAGGATCTGTGGGAGGGTCTGTAGCAGCAATGGTGGATGGTGAAGGTGAAGATGTAGATGAAGATGTGAAGAGGTTCTTCCTTGCTTTAGGTGTCTTGGCTGGAGGAGGAGGTACCGGAGTAGTGCCGAAGTGAGTGTAGAAGACTCCATCCTTTTCCGATGTGTGCTTACTAGCCCGCTTTTCCTCCGTACCTGCAATCTTGCCTGAAACGCCAAAAACAAGAAATACCAAGTAATACAAAAATGTGGGAGATAAGAAATGAAAAGAGTGTGAATGAAAAGCTTAAAACGCACAATGCCTTTCCTAGAAAAAGAAAAGCTCCTCGGCAACGGCGCCAAAAACTTGGTGCGAAAATTAATGCACACTAGTTTCACTCGAGGACTGCTCCTAAGAGATCGTAATTTCCCAAGGGGTCTTTCTTTCTCTATTACTCAACGACGTGGGTTAAAGCTAATCGGGTTTAAACGTTTGGTTTAGAATTGGTTTTATATGATCTAATTAACTAAGAAAGCAATTTAAATCAATCAAAGCAGGCAAACAAGTTTGAGCTTCAGATAATGACTAAGGCGTTTGTCCAGACTTGAATCTGCTCTAGCTTGATCTAGACGGATGATGCAATGCAATTTCAATTTATCAAACTTGATCTTTTCCAACATGATATCGGAATAGGACTTAGGCGCAGAAGAGCTCGAACCACCGTAGTTGTTCTGATTTTGGTTCTGGTTCTGATTGTTATTCCAGCCTCCTCTGTTTTGCCATTGGGAATTCTGATTCTGATTCCCATTATTCCTCTGATAACACCCTTGGTTCTGATATCCACCCTGGAACTGATTTTGATTTTGATTCAGATTGTTATTCCAATTTCCTCTATTCTGACCACCAACATAAGCGACCTCCTCTTGTTGTTGGTCTTGGTCACTCTCAAATATCCAAGTACAGCTCTCTGCTACATGACCTGCACCATCGCAATTCGAACACCGAGTGGATACAGCTAATACATTCTCTGTCCGAGTAAGCATCTTGAACCCTGGCGGTGGAGTTGTAGGAACACCTGGTGAAGGAGCTATCTTAGCCCTTTCCAACTCATGCTTCAATCTCTGCACTTCCATCTCCAAGTTTGAGTTATCCAACTGACTTCTAACAACGTCCACTGGTGCATGAACTGTGGGAACAGGGTATGATGAATCAACAGAGAATCTCTTCTTCTCTGGATGTCTGCCGTCCATCTTCAATGGATTAGCTTGCATGAGAGATTTGATTTTCATCGCAAAACTCTTGCAAGCATTGGTGCGCAAATTAATGCACACAAAGTTTTACTCGCTAGATCGCTCTAGCGAGATCGTTACTTCCCAAGGGTCTTCCTTTCACTATTACTCAGAACAGTGTGTCAAAGCTATTCTAGGTTTCGTTTTGGGTTTGAATTGGTTGAAGAATGAATTAACCTAAGAAAGTAATTTAAATCAAGCAAACAAGTAAAGCAAATTGGGGTTTCAAAGATAGACTAAGGCGGTTGTTCAGACTTGAATCCACGCTAGGTCGGTTGAGATGGATGAAACTATGCAATCGACAAAATTCAACAGACTAGACGACTCGGTAAATCCTTTTGTAATCTCTACTCCATGGTCAGGCCGTAGAGATTCAATTCTATCAAACCTACAAGCTCCTATGGTCAAGCTAACTTGCAAGAATTCAAGAACGATCAAGAACAGTGAAATGCCACAAAAACATGCAAAGAGATTAGGTTCTTCCAATCCTATGGTCAAGCTATTGGAGAACCTAACGACCTCCTAAACTCTAGAATGAAAAGCGTTCATGGTCAGACCCACAATTCAAAGATAAACCCTGAAACTAACAATTGATCAAGTTGCCAGAATCAAAAAGCTTAAATTAGGGTTTAGGAGAAATCGCATATAGTCTGAAAGATCATCGATTAACATAAACGGGTTAGAAACCCGAAATCATCCATACAAAATCCTATCTAACGCTTCATCTAATCTAAACAACCCTAGAGGTTTAGCCAGACATAGTTAAAGAAGAAATCTCAGAAACAAAGAAGAAGAAAACCGGAGAAGAAGACATCTTACTCCGAGTAGACCTAATCTCGATTAATCCTTGAAACTCCTAAGTTAATCCTCGCTAATCCTCGCTCAATCGCGTCTCCAAAGATCCTTCTTCACCTCCGAGAGTGTCTGGTTCGTCCGAGAAAAAGTAGAGAATTGCAGAAAATGAAGTCTGTTTCCTCTCTCCTCGAAATTGGGTTAAAAACCCAATTTCCGTCGAAACTGCTGAAATTGCCCAAAAGTGCGCCTGGCGGGGTCAAAAAGTGTGCCGGCGCACATTGACCCCTAAAAGGTGCACTTTTTCCCCTTTTCGACGAGAGTTTGCCAAAAAAATTGCAAAGTGCGCTGGCGCACTTTTGTCTTCAAAATGCGCACTTTTGATGCTGTTTCTTGCTCCGAACTTCCTTCGGCAATTCCAACCTCATTTGTGCTTCGAATTGATCCCTGTTTGAAGCCCCAAGCCCGTAGAAAAGTTCTCCACGATGCGAAATCTAGAAATCTCATCAAAATAACTTGAAAACACGTCAAACGACCCAAAAGAGGGCCAACGGGGAATCAAACATATTTTACAATAAAATCATTCAAGTTCATCACAATTCAAAGTCAAACAAGAGGAATGTCGTTCAAATGTGGCGAGATAAATGCGGTAAATCTAACGTCATCAAATCACCCCACACTTAAACTTTAGTTTGTCCTCAAACAAATTGAATTTCTGAATCTCGCCCAAATTCACAAATGACAAGATCAGCTACATCGAAGTACAATCTCTAACCATTTAACCTAGACTGTGTCATTCAGAAAACGCAACCCACGCATGAAAGAAAATCTATCAAACAAATCCAAGTCTCACTATCATCTGCACACATCAAGTAACAAACACCAATCAAGCACGAATCCGACTTAACCGACCAGACTTCCATACACAGATAATATAGCAATAGGGAACTCTCACACTCTGTGTTTAGGGACGTGTTTAAGCTCTCAATCACTTTCTTTACCGAATTATGTCATAGGTTTGCATTTCGACCACCATTTCAACCACTTTGACAACACGAGTGACTAGTTAAGAAGGTCTTCCCTGCTAGGGACTGTAATGACTCTATACTACACGGGCTTACGATGAATGGATGAAGGGATGTATGATGATGTAAGGTAAGGTGCGGCGCAGCAATCGACTAACCTCCCTCGAATCAAAATCTAAGGATTCCTACCGTCTAACTAGATACGGGTGGAATAATGCAGGCTCGTCCTATGATACCCTCAAGCAACCTAGCACTTTGTTTGTTTATTTTTCTGATTTTGATTTTGATTTTTTAATTTTTTTTCCTTTCGTTATTCCATACGTAGGGAGAAGAACGTTAAAAACCATCGAATCACTACTACTTGAGATTTTATTTGATCTTTTTTTTTAAGTGCTAAATTTTTAAGTAGCTAGAGGGGTTTACACGTCTGGACATACTAGCTAAGACCACTAGTTAACTGGCTATAGGCAAGTCACCACAGACTGACTTCCGGTTAGCTAATCTTAGGCCACTACCACAAGGGATCAACGGGGTGAACAAAAACATGGGAATAAGCTGTAAAGTAATATCGAACCGAAAGAACAGGCCAAGCGCAAAGGTTTACACCTAGGGGAATTAATACCGGGACGGCTTCTGGCTTAGGTAGAAATTCTAAGTGCCCCTATCATTCTAGTGCTCATGTTATCGCGTGGTTTCAAATAGGTCTCATGCAAATTCTAACGCATTCAAGTACAAGAAAGCCACTCAAAAAGAAAGAAGTTGCAAGTTTACGCGCAACGGATCAAAAGCTCACCAATAGCTGCTAGTCGGGTTCGAATCATTTTCGTGCAATTCAAAGTGAAGCTACAAGAGTAATTCTAAAATCTGTTCTGACCGAATAAATATCAATTCAAACATGCTGGTTACAGGTTCTAGATAAGACAGTCTAAGCATCATTGCGAAAGATTTACATTAGTTAAGCGTAGCAAGTCAATAACAGGACAATATTCAATCAAGGAAAACATACCGAAATCGCAGCAAAGCAACCCTCAAAAATAAACATCCCACCCCACACTTAATGTTGGACATTGTCCTCAATGTTCCATACCACACAATTAGCATGAAAAAGAAAAGTGTTTAGGGTACCAGGAAATAGATCATAAGGTTGCGAGAGAAGGCATCAGTAATTCGTCGGCATGAACGTCCTGATCAAAACTGGATGCACAAGAGGTTTGGCCATATATACCGAGTTAAGTGGAAAAAGAGAAAACATCACACGATCAGAGCATTCAGATGATAACAGTACATATGACTCGACTCAAGGTTCACAATGACTCAAAAGAACAAACCGACTCAAAATCCACTTCGAAAATAAAAAGTACAAGTCTAGAAAAGGGAAATAAAAATCCTGAGGTCAATCACTGATCCTGGTTGCGACCCCGGCGATCCCTCTGTCGCGAGGAGCTGGAGCTAGCTGCTGCCGATCGAGGATCTGCTGAAGCAGCGCCATCTGCTGTGCATGCTGAGTGTCCATCCTTTGGATCTCCTGCTCATGCCAAGTCTGTTGCTGCTGCTGAAAAGCACGAACTCTCTCCTGTCATGGAAGAGTACCCTGGCTAAAGCTGGTGCGCCACTCAGTCATCTCAGTCCATCTAGTCTCCTGCTGCTGCTGCCAGGGTGTCCACCCTCTCCAAAAACTGTCTGCCACTCCTGAACTCGCTGAAGTGGTGTCTGGAACTCTGCCTGATCAGGCCCTGTTGCATAAGCCGGGAGTGGCGCCCTCTGGAACTAGAACCTCAAGCTGCGGAGGCGGGACTGGTCGGGGAACCCATCCTTGAGCCATTAGGTACTGAGGGCCTAGCTCCCTCGGGGGTGTAAACCCTACAAACACCTCAGCCGGCCACCTATCTGTAATGTCCGCGGTCGCAATGATGCGAGCGATATACCATCCTCCAGGAAGAGTGCGAGGTAGAACGGCACCAGTAACGCACTTGTAGAAGAACTGTGCGACCTGTTATCCCACATGGAGCTTCCTTCCGCCAAGCATGCAGCGGACCAGATGCATCTCATCTCCACAAAAATGATGACCACCGGTGCTTCGATGGCAGATGGATCGGATGAAGATCACGTGAAGAAACCGCCAAACCGGGCATGTGATGTTGGATACTTAGACTTGTTGGTGACAAATGACCCACCCCTGCCCGTGAGTTCTCGCCACGTTCTGGTGTTGTTTGCAGTTTCTTCGACTCCCGATTCCTTAATCTTGAAAACTCTGAGATCCGCGGACTGGTCAATCCCCAACAACCTTCCAAATGAGTCGTAGGACTCATGGAAAAGAGTTCCTCCCAAGAGAAACTGAATGTGCCTCGTATACGTATCCTTCACCATTGGGTTCAAATCGAATGTACTCCAAAACTCCTGGAGGGGTAGAAGTGGTGCGGGGTCTGCCACCTAAACCAGTCTCAGCAAGTCGGCGCGTCTCAGCCGATGAACAAGCAGCTCATGGAACTCCAGACATTGCTCCCTAATGCCCTCAAAATCCACCATCACCCCGGTGTGGGTTTGAGGTGGTGAATCTGCCAGTAAGCTGTCCAGTGGGTGATATCTGGAAGGCCATCAATGAACCGCGAAAGGCCAGGTACGCTCCCTCTGGCTGGCGGTGGATCATTGGGACCCGGAAGAGGCACCAGACTAAATGGTTGGCGAGGTTCCTCCTCGTCAGCTGAGATGTTGCTCGCATTCCCGCGGCAGATTGCTCGTGTCCGGAGGAGCTAGCCATAGTCTGCAACTCAAACAACACCCAATAAGACACGCGATAGACTTAACAAAAATTTGAGCATTATGACGGCAAGTTATTGAGGATCAGGACAAAACAAACATGCTGAGATGTGCGAACCACCATCCAAAATAGTACGCAATGCAACCAAGTGATGGGAATAAAATCATGCTTAGTATGGTTCAACAAATAGCCATGGAATCGAATTGAGCATTTAACCAAAGGAACAAAGACACAATGCTACTGAATCAAATAGACAATCTCAAAGAAATCAGTAATCATGTCTAAGTCAGCCAACTAGTCAAACATGGAGCATCAAACACTGAGAACCGGCACAAATGCATAATGCGAGGTAAAATTCTCAATATAGCTTAATCAAGCTACAATCAGTCCAAATCAATCTCTCCAATATGCCAAGACACACCATCAGAACATTCAGAACATCCCAAAGCATCAGAATACAACCACAATCGAAAACCTCCAATTTAGAAATTTTGGTATAGGCAAGTAGCCTAAAACACGCAATTCGCCAAGCAAACGTAGTCCAAACAACCCACGATTCAAAATGCAGCTATCCTAGATGATCCATGCTCAATTTAACCAAACCCCAAATTTCAAAAATTAGGGTTCTTAGCTCTAAAACCACCAACCCGAAAATTTCAATGAAACTGAACAAAAATTGGTGCAATAGACTCGTGGTGAAGTGTAGAGTAACATACCTCAAAGTGGTGATAGCAAATTCCTCAAGAAAATCGACGAACGACCCCAAAACACCAAAACTAGGTTTTGGCTCGAACCTAGCTCAAATCTTAACGAAATCAGGGGAAAATTGGTTGGGGATGGGCGGATTCCAGTAGAGAATGAGAAGAGACGAAGATTTTTCTATGGGTTCGTGAAAATCGGAGGTTTTGGGTGAAAATGGGTTGAAAATTTCGAAGAACAAGGTGAGGGGGTTGCTAGGTTCGAAGAAAGAGAAGGGAGAAAAGAGTGGTTTGATCCGAAAATGTGAGGGAGAGGGGTCAAAAAACGCGTTTCTGAGGAGGGAAAGTGCGCCGGCGCACATCTGCCCTTGAAACCCGCACTTTTTGAATATTCCGCCGAGAGTTTTGGAATTTAATTAAAAAGTGCGCCTGGCACTTCAAAAAGTGCGCCCGGAGCCTTCAAAAAGTGCGCCGGCGCACTTTTACCCCCAAAAACAACACTTTTTGCCTTCTACTTCGAATTTCAATTAATTCATGAAAAAATAAGCTTTAAATCCGAAGCTTGAAAATGACCAACGATCATGAAAATTGACTCTCAGGGACTGACACACACACAAAATTGACACCACGACTCTACCACGGACTCGACTCAATAATTTTAAGGACTCTAGACTCGGGTTGCCTCCCGAGAAGCGCTCTTTATTTTACGTCTTTGAGCTAGACGATACCTGGTCTAACGTGCGGCATCCCAGCTCAGAACTTCTTTCAGACTGGCATCCGTGTCCTGAAAGAATACCTTCATCGCTCCACTCTGAAGCACAAATTTCTTCCCGCTAGCATGGTAAAGCTCCAAAGAGCCGTCGCCACGCAATCCAGCTACCTCAAAGGGTCCAAACAGCTCCACTTTGTCCAGGACCACATCTGGAGGTTTGGTACGAGTACTTTCATGGGGCGGCGCCTTAGCTTTCTTAGGAGGCTTGTTCTTTTTCTTAACTCCACATTTATCTTGGGTAGATACCATCGCCGCTACCTGATCCTGTAAAGATGAAGAGAATCAGGAGGATCCATATCGGTAAACACCGTATATACTGAAGCATTCTCAAATACTAACGACATGGATTTCTTAGCGGAAGAGTGCGCATTAGGATCAAGTGGAGGAATTTCAAATGTAATAATTTTTCCTTATTCCGAAAGGTTAACCTCCCAGCCTTTGCATCTATAAGTGCACCAGAAGTGGCTAGGAAGGGTGGTCCCAGGATAAGGGGAATGTTAACACTCTCCATGCAATCAATAACCACAAAATCAGTCATGAAGTAGCTATCATGCACCCTAACTACAACATTTTCAGCAATTCCCCTAGGATGTCTAACAGTTTGATCAGCTAGGTTGATATTCATGGTGGTAGGGGTTAACTTAGGCAGTCCTAGATGCTCAAACAATGAGTAAGGCATAACACTGATGCTAGCCCCTAAATCTGCAAGAGCTCTATCAATCAAATAAGTGCCAATAGAACAAGGGAAAGAAAAACTCCCTGGATTAGGTCGCTTTGGCACCACGTGGCTCTGCTTCGGAGCAGACTCGCCAGCTTCATGGAGGGTAACTGAGGCGATCTCCTCTATCTCTTTGCTCTTGTCTTTTGAGAGGAGTTCTTTGGAAGAGGATTGACAACCTTGTCTTTCTTCTTGTCAGAAATCACGCTTCTCAGCTCCTCCACCACAGCAGCAGCTTCTGCATTTTTCAGCTTCTTCTTCTTGGAGAGAATTTCTTTCACATGCCTCGCATAATCCGGGTTTGCAAGAAGTTCTTCCACTAAAGAAACTCCCATCTTCTGGTTATTGATAGTCACCAGAGTCTTCCCCAAATTCTCCTTGTTTAGCACAAGTCTGTTCAAGGATGCAGGATAAGGTGCTTTTGGCCGGTAAGGATCGACTAGTGGAGTAGCTTCTTTTCTTTGCTGCTCCTTCTGGCACAACTGCTCCATTGGCTTCTCCAATTCCTATGTGCCATCCTGAAGAGAAACTGCTCCACGGAATTCTTCCTTAGTTTTGCTTCCTCCGTCATTGCTGGATGATGAAGAAGGAGCTGTGCTAGGCAGAAGACCAACTGCATTCTCCCTTAGAAAGTTGGTTATTGCCGTCACCCGATCGTCTAGCTTCTTGAGAGAAGAGTCGGTGTGTGAGATGTCCTTCTTGTTTGATTGGGTTTCAGCAAAAATCTTGTCCAATATGATATCAGAATAGGACTTAGGCGCAGAAGAGTTCAAACCAGCGTTGTTGTTCTGATTCTAGTTCTGGTTCTGGCTCTAGTTCTGGTTCTGATTGTTATTCCAGCCTCCTCTGTTCTGCCATTGGGAATTCTGATTTTGATTCCCATTATACCTTTGGTAACCCCCTTGATTTCCTCCCTGAAACTAATTCTGATTCTAGTTGTTGTTCCAGTTCCCTTTGCTCTGCCATTGGGAGTTTTGATTCTGGTAACCATTGGAATTTCTGAAATTGTTGTTCTGGTTTTGGTAATTCCCCTGGTTTTGTCGACCAACATAATCAACTTCCTCTTGTTGTTGGTCTGGGTTACCCTCAAACTTCCAATTACAACTCTCTGATGTATGATCTGGACCACCACAGTTTGAACACGGGGCGGTGACTGCTGCTACATTCGCCGCCGTAGAAGCAGAGGAAGGAGTGGTTCTAGAAAGCATCTTGAACCCTGGCGGTGGAGCTGTAGGAACACCCATCGAAGGAGCTATCTTAGCCCTTTCCAGCTCATGCTTTAATCTCTGCACTTCCATCTCCAATTTCGAGTTATCCAACTCCAACTGACTTTGAACAAGGTCTACTGGTGCAGGAACTGTGGGAACAGGGTATTGGGCATCAGCAGAAAATCTCCTTTGCCCCAGACTCCTGTCGTCCACCTTTAAGGGATTAGCTTGCATTAGAGACTTGATCCTCATGGCAAAGGCCTTGCAAGCAGCCAAAGCCGCGGCTGCGGTCATATCATCCAAGTCCGTATTCAGCTGTAAGAAAAATCCTTCCTCTTCTCATAATTCAAGCCTCGGAGGAATATAGAGAACTTGTTATAGTCATCCCATCCATGGTGAGGACAAGCTCGGAGAAGCCCTAGAAATCTTTGCCAAGCCTCATAGAAGTTCTCTTCCGGACCACTTGTGAAACCTGTTATCTGTGCCCTGAGTGCATCGGTTCTGGAAGGGGAGAAGAACTTTTCTAGGAATGCTTTAGCCAGACCATCCCACGTAGTGAAGTGATTCGCAGGATGATCATACAACCACAGTTCTGCTTGACCCTTCAGAGTGAAAGGAAAAAGCTGAAACTTGACTGCATTATGATCCGCTTCATTGTTAGAGACTGTATGAGCCAGCCTCAAGAAGTTCCTCACATAAGCATTCGGGTCCTCATTAACACCTCCAGAGAAAGTGTTCCCGTTTGCTTGAATCATGTTGATCAAGTGAGATGGGATGTGCAGATTCCGAGTTCCCGTGTTGGGAATCTGAATGCACGAAGCTGTCCCATCTATGGTCGGTCGGTCGTAATCCTTCAACGTCCTCTCCGCCATAATTTCTATCTCAGGAGGGACAGGAGGATCAGTGGGAGGGTCTGCAATGGTGGATGGTGAAGGTGAAGATGTGAAGAGGTTCTTCTTTGCTTTAGGTGTCTTGGCGGGAGGAGGAGGTACAGGAGTAGTGCCGAACTGAGTGTAGAAAATTATGCCCTTGTCAGCTATGCGCTTACTCTGTCTTCTTTCTTCCGTACCTGCAATCTTGCCTGAAACACCAAAAACAAGAAATACAAAGTAGTATAAAATTGTGGGAGATAAGAGATGATAATAGAATGAATGAAAAGCTTAAAACGCACAATGCCTTTCCTATAAAAAGAAAAGTCTTTTGTCTTCAAAATGCGCACTTTTGATGCTGCTTCTTGCTCCGAACTTCCTTCGGCAATTCCAACCTCATTTGTGCTCCGAATTGATCCACGTTTGAACCCCCAAGCTCGTAGAAAAGTTCTCCACGATGCGAAATCCTAAAATCTCATCAAAATAACTTAAAAACACGTCAAACGACCCAAAAGAGGGCCAACGGGGAATCAAACATATTTTACAATAAAATCATTCAAGTTCATCACAATTCAAGGTCAAACAAGAGGAATGTCGTTCAAATGTGGTGAGATAAACGCGGTAAATCTAACGTCATCAAGCATCCAAGGCCGCGGTCGCGGTTATGTCGTTTAAGTCCATACCCAGCTGCAAAGTGAAATCCTTTCTCTTCTCATAGTCTAGCCCTCGGAGGAATGTAGAGATCTTGTTATAGTCATCCCATCCATGGTGAGGACAAGCCCGAAGAAGCCCTTGAAATCTCTGCCAAGCCTCATAAAAGTTCTCCTCCGAACCACTCTCGAAACCTGCTATCTGCGCTCTGAGTGCATCTGTTCTAGAAGGTGAGAAGTACTCTTCCATGAAGGATCTAGCCAGACCATCCCAAGTGGTGAAGTGATTCGCCGGATGATCATACAGCCACAGTTGTGCTTGACCCTTTAGAGTGAAAGGAAAAAGCTGAAGCTTGACTGCACTATGATCCGCTTCATTGTTTGAGACTGTTTGAGATAGTCTAAAGAAGTTTCTCACATGAGCATTCAGATCCTCATAGACACCTCCAGATAAAGTGTTCCCGTTTGCTTGAATCATGTTGATCAAGTGAGATGGGATGTGCAGATTCCGATTTCCCGTGTTGGGAATCTGGATGCACGAAGCTGTCGCATCTATTTTCGGTCGATCATAATCCTTCAATGTCCTCTCCGCCATAATTTCTATCTCAGGAGGAACATGAGGATATGTGGGAGGGTCTGTAGTAGCAATGGTGGATGGTGAAGGTGAAGATGTAGATGAAGATGTGAAGATGTTCTTCCTTGGTTTAGGTGTCTTGGCTGGAGGAGGAGGTACCGGAGTAGTGCCGAAGTGAGTGTAGAAGACTCTATCCTTTTCAGTTATGTGCTTACTAGCCCGCTTTTCCTCTGTACCTACAATCTTGCCTGAAACGCCAAAAACAAGAAATACCAAGTAATACAAAAATGTGGGAGATAAGAAAAGAAAAGAGTGTGAATGAAAAGCTTAAAACGCACAATGCCTTTCCTAGAAAAAGAAAAACTACCCGGCAACGACGCCAAAAACTTGGTGCGAAAATTAATGCACACTAGTTTCACTCGAAGGATTGCTCCTTAGAGATCGTAATTTCACAAGGGGTTTTTCTTTCTCTATCACTCAACGACGTGGGTTAAAGCTAATCGGGTTTAAACGTTTGGTTTGGAATTGGTTTTATATGATCTAATTAACTAAGAAGGCAATTTAAATCAATCAAAGCATGCAAACAAGTTTGAGCTTCAGATAATGACTAAGGCGTTTGTCCAGACTCGAATCCGCTCTAGCTTGATCTAGACGGATGATGCAATGCAATTTCAGTTTATCAGACTTGATGACTCGACACTTCCTTTGGCAATCTCTACTCCATGGTCATGACGCAGAGAAACTATCCTATCAAACTTACAAGTTCCTATGGTCAAGATAACTTGCAATTCGTCAAGAATGCACGAAGAACAGTTAAATGCCACACAGATATGCAAGGAGATTAGTTTCACCGGCCCTATGGTCAAGACACCGGAAAACCCTAACGCCCTCCTAAACTCTAGAATGATCTACGTCCATGGTCAGAACCGCAAATCAAAGATGAAGCAAAACCCTACGATATGGTCAATCAACGGATTCTTAGAGCTTCAAATTAGGGTTTAAGACAAAACTCATCACATGCCTGAATAAACCTCAATTAACATTAACGAATTAAAAACCCGACATCATCCTTACAAAATCTCACTAGAGTTTCATCTAATCTGAACAAACTAAATGAGTTTAGCTCGACATAGCAACAGAAGAAATCAGAGAAACAATGGAGAAGAAAATTGGAGAAGAAGACATCTTACTCCGAGTAAACCTAATCCTGTAGAATCCTAGAAACTCCTGAGCTAATCCTCGCTTCTCCTCGCTTAATCGTCACTTCAAACCTTCAAAATCCTCCTTCGAGAGTGTCTGGTTCGTCGAAATCAGAATGAAGTCTGAAGAGTTGTTGTCTGTCTGTTTCTTAGGCTTAAAAATCCTATTTTCCCTCTCCAATCCAGATTTTTGCCAAAAAGTGCGCCGGTGCACTTTTTCTTGTAAAAGGCGCACTTTTGAAAGTTGGCAAAAATTTTCTAGAGCGTCGAATAAAAAGTGCGCCTGGAGGCACCCAAAAAGTACTCCGGCGCACTTTTTTGTCCAAACAGCGCACTTTTGGGGCTGGGAAAAATAATTCCAGCTCCATTCTTCTTTTGATGATTCCCGCTTCGTCTGAACTCCGAATTGGTCCCTGTTTGAAGCGTTGAGCTCGTATAAAGGTCCTCCACAATGTGGTAACCTAAAATCTCAATAAAAATAACTCGAAACAACATCAAATTTCCCAAAAGAAAGCCAACGGGGAATAAAACACATTTTTATCAAAAATCACTCGAATCCATCACAATTCGGTGTCAAACAAGGGAAATGTCGCTCAAATGTGGCGAGATAAACCCGGTAAATCTAACATCATCAAATCACCCCACACTTAAACTTTTGTTTGTCCTCAAAAAAGAACTCTAACACAACTCTGCACCAACCTGAAAAAGCAAACCGAAAACCTCTTGGGTCCTAGAATGATGTATATGGTGCTTCTATCAAACAAGAGGATTACCCGACTGACCACACTATTAAAACCAAACCTTTGCCAGAGTAAAATAGGAACAAGACTTTAACGAGCTAGTGAACAACCTGACTTGATAAAGGCAAGACAATACTTACTTCCGCTACACTTACTCTAGGACGCAACCCAACACTTGCTAGACAAGGGAACCCGACTTGAACAAAATTAAAGAGCATTTCATTTTTTTCCTTCTTTTTTTTCTTTTTTTTTTTTTTCAAGTCTTATTTTCGAATGGCCGGTACAGTGTGGATACTACCGGGTATGGAGCAGCCGGAAACCTTTGGAATTCCGCGTTATCCTAGACCCCAGCCACGATCGGGAGTAGGTTAGAAGAAGAATGCCACATTGAGACTTCCCTTTGGGACTACAGTAATGGGCAGGCACGTATGCCAGCTCGTGAATCGACCCACAACTTCAATACCAAACCACTCATTTTTCAGATTTTCTCTGATGGGGAACATTAACATCAATTAAAAGCATGAAATTAAAAGATCCCTTATCTAGACTCAATCATGGCATTGAACTAGAGAATTCGAGCATCAAACAGACCAAGTCGTACACATTAACAAGTCAATTGTTCACTAACACGATAAGGGCAAGTTCCTAGAATACTTCAAGCAAGAAGAGTGGGAGATGGTCATATTTCAGGTTCTCACACACACATTTGGTTAAAGCCAAAGCACCACATCAATCTCACCATATGGAAGACTGTAGACAATCCAAAAAGTTATTAAGCAATGTGAAAAATTTCTTGCTACCGAGAATGGGAAGCTGTGAAAGAGCGACAAAATAAAGCACAATCACCGCCCATCAAAACAGGCAAATAGACACCCCACCCCACACTTAAAATTTGGACATTGTCCTCAATGGCCACACAAAAAGGTGAAGAAGGGTGTAAGGGGGTACCGAGAAGTAGATCATGAGGATGCCAGTGGAGGCAAGAGTGAAGTACCGACGGACAGTCATGGCGGGAGCTGAGGATAGCCTGAAACTGGAGAGAACCTCACAACACGATTAGAGCATTCAAAGTACAGAATAGACCACTGACTCAAGAACTACAAAAGTTTGACACAAACTCAAAATTAAACAACTAATTCAAAAACTCAAAACAGACTCCAGACATGGGTTGCCTCCCATAAAGCGCTCTTTATTTTACGTCTTTGAGCTAGACGATACCTGGTCTAACGTGCGGCATCCCAGCTCAGAACTTCTTTTAGACTGGCATCCGTGTCCTGAAAGAATACCTTCATCGCTCCACTCTGAAGCACAAATTTCTTCTCGTTAGCATGGAACAGCTTCAATGAACCGTCGCCTCGCAATCCAGCTACCTCAAAGGGTCCAAATAGCTCCACTTTGTCCAGGACCATGATGACACTCGATTTGATGTGATTATCAGCCTCATTTAAGCGACATTCCCTTGCTTGAAACATAGGTTTTAGGGGTAAAATAGTGAATATTCACTCAACTACCCTATTTCCTACCGATTTGGTTACTTTGGCCCTTTTTGGGTCTATTTGATGGTTTTCTAGTGTTTTTGTGAAAGCACAGATTTTTGCCAGCATTTACGTAGCCATGGATGTATTCAAGACCTCAAGGAGTGAACCAGAAATCAAACCGAATTCAGAACCAAAGATCCAACTGCCCAGCACAATATTTTCGCCGAAAATACTACAAGGTTTTTGGCGAAAATACCTTCAGAATCTCACAGGCTGATTTACATTGAAGTTTTCGGTGAAAACTTCCTTAAGTTTTCGCCGAAAATCCTAGAAGAAATAACACAGGGTATTTTAACTAAAGTTTTCGCCGAAAATCATTTGATATTTTCGGCGAAAATATCTTCCTTTTCCGCGGCAGAATCAGAAAACCCTAATCAACCCTATTTAAAGCAAGAGTCGGCAGCCATTCATTCAAAAAAAAATTGATAAGACATCATTCATTCTTCATATTTTCAAAAATTAGACTTTTGAGAGTCAGCCGACTCTAGGGTCGATAGATAGAGTTTAGAGAGTTCGAAGATCCGTGGAGAGATCGTGACGCCATCCTTCCACCTCGGAGAACTCGGAGCTTAAAGTTGAAGATCCAGGAGATTGAAGCTTCGTGGGAGTCGTCAGAATTAGGTTTTTCAGTTCTTATATGTTCTTCCTCTGTATGATGATCTTCATTGTTGCCTTTGATTCTCTTGTATCTGATATGAGTAACTGAACTTGTAGAGCTTAGATTAGATGAACCTTAAGTGACCCAGGGCTTTAAAGCGGTCACGGATCGGCGGTAATTAGATTCGAAGTTCAATCAGTTTCTCTTTGCATGTTTGATTCGTTCTTCATTGTTCATGTTTCTTGTCTGGATTGATCCCCTAGATTAGATTCTTGTTAAGCTAAGGATAGAAGTGAACGCTCTCCTTACTTGAGAACATCGAATTGAACAATTAACCTTATAATTGGAGCGTGCCTTTCGTAGGAACCGGTTAGGGTTAATCCACTGCAAGAGTAACTCACTAATCATTAGTAATTGCCCCAGTTAATTAAGTCGTTGCGAGAGGCGACCGTACCCGGGCGGCTAGTTAATCTTGGTAGTTAGAACGGATAGAGCGAACGTTCGCCGGTCTTAAACCTAAGGGTGAGGAGTTATGGTGGTGTATAGAAACCGATTGAACTAGAATTGAAAACCGCTGATCTGTTGATTGCCAATGCTCTGGTGAACGAAGGGGGATTCGAAATCTAAGTTCGTCTATCTTCTTGTTAGTCAATCGTTTTAATCTTTCTGTCTTTTATTTTCCTTTGCTTATAGTTTAGAAGTCGTGCAACTCGCACCACGCACAAAGTGTTCAAACCTGAGTAATTTGCCAGCTTCTTCGAAGTAGTCGATTAGAAGAAACCCCTGGAATACGATCTACCCTAGCTTCCCAGCTTGGTAGTATTTGATACCGCTAATACTGCAGCTATCAAATTGGTGCCGTTGCCGGGGACTCTTCTAATTGTTTGAAAGAAGAGTTGGCAAATTATTCTTCTACCTTTCCGCCTTACCATTTATTTTCCTCCATATTTTCATGATTTACCTGGGTAGTGTTTTTGAGTTTTAATTATGCAGGATTACAGGTGGGATGACCAGTACCAAGAGTGGTATGTCGATGAAGCACCGTATATTGAGGATAACCAAGATATGTATATACTAGCTCATCAGCATCGACAATAGACGACGAGAATAGAATCCTTCTTGGAGAATATCTCTACAGAGCTACAAGCTCACAAAGAGATAAACTCACAGGTTCATCAAAATTGACAACAGACGGCAAGAGTAGAATCCGCCTTGGATGATCTCATTTCGAAGCTGCAAGCTCGTCTCACGACGGACATCAAGCTCGAGCAACCAAATCAATTAATTGAAGAACACGCTCAGGAGATGTTCGAAGAAGAAGATGAGCCCGTCCATGACTATCATGAGCTAGAAGAATCCTTGGCGGTGGTGGTTGATAAAGACAAAGAGCCAATCCATCTTGAAGTTGAAGCCGAAGAGGAGCACGAAGAAATCAAGGAGATACCCTCACCTACACTTCCGCCGAGTCAACCTGTAGAGAAGATGGAGCTCATTGACCATGCCGCGCCGTACTACCTCTTTCCTCCTCCGGTAGGAGAATTCGAGACGAACTGGTCATCCAAACAGAACGCGATCTACTGGAGCACTACCGGCCACATCACCCTTCTGGAGTGCTACATGGCACTCAACCGCACACCTTGAAGAAGACGATTGACTTCAAGGAACTTCTGAGTTGGGGGTCCCTAACAGGTACCGTCCGGCTCAAGGACGTTAAAAGAGAGCGCTTCGTGGGAGGCAACCCACGGCTGGAGTCCGTTTTTGAATTTTTGAGTCAGTCTTTTCGCGTTCGAGTCAGGTTCGGGGGAGCCAAAGTGTCAGTTTGTTTGATTTATTATTTTTCATGTAGAGTTTGTGTGTCATAGAGTCAGTAGCAAGTTGATTGAGGTCGTTCCGATTTTTGTGGATTTAACTGTGATTTTCTGAAGTTGGCCGGATTTGCGAAAATATTTTAAACCCGAACAGTTCAAAATTTTCGGCGAAATCACCATTCATTTTCGTCGAATTCGCCTTTTGGTTTTCACTGATTCTCCCTGTTCAATATTTTCGGTCCGAAGTGTATAATGTTTTCGCCGAAATTGATTTTGAAAACCAAGCAGTGATTTGAACTAAAGTTTTCGGCGAAACCATATGGTTATTTTCGGCGAAAACGCCTTCGAAAATTCGGCAGTGCATTTGAACTAAAATTTTCGGCGAAAACACCCTCTTATTTTCGCCGAAAACTCTTTTGAAAATCACCCAAAAATATTCACTTTAAAATCCGGATTCACCCTCTCTCTCTTCCTTCTTTCATTTTCGAAACTTTTCTTAAAAAAAAAAAGAGTCAAAATATTTTCAAAATTCCCCTTAACTTTCTTTGTTTGACTTTTATTCTGTGTGGATCCGGGACACTTGTCCCGGTATCCTTTTGATCTTTTTGTTGTTTTTGTTTTGTAGGAACTCGAGTAGCTACTCCGCTCTGCTCCGGACGCTCCGTGTTCATCCCCTACACCGACCATCTCGTCACAGGTTCTTCGTATCTCTCTACTCTAGTTTAGTCCTGTGAGGACATAGAACCGTTTAAGTGTGGGGTAGGATTCTAGGATTATGCATGATCTTGCTTGCTATCTATGATTCTGTGCTATCTATGATTCTGTGGTTCAAATTTGAAAATTCTCTAGCATAGAATTGCTCAATTCTTGACTTGTGATGTTAAATTGACTTCAATTTTAAACAATGACGTCTAGACTGTTCCACTTAGAACCTGTAACCAACGTGTTGGAACTGATATTAAATGAGTCTAGGTCAGAACAGATCATAAATCACTTCAGTAGTTGAAACTTGAATTAATTAAATTGGTTGGTTTGTTAATAACAAAGCTCGATAACACCGTTCTAAGATGATAGATGCTAGCTTCTCCCATGTTTTTCACTCCATATTTGTTCACCTGTGATTGTGGCTTGAGATTAGACGAAAAATCCAATTCGAAATCTCGTGTAAAAAGTTATAATTAGCTAGGATTAAGTGGCTAAATGGTTAAATCAAGTAATTGAGTTAATCAAATCAATGTTAAGTTCTTTAAAGTGCTGAAAATAAAGCTAGGCAAGCCCGACACCTAAGTGAAGTGTTCAGGTTGAGCACTAGTATAAGCACAAATACTGTGAGCTAGGCAGGTCCAACACCTAAGTGAAGTGTTTGGTATCGAGCACTAGTATGCAGTAAATCAATTGAACGAAGAAATTGAACTTGAAATAAATCATTGTTTAAATCGGTCCTAGCTAGAACATGTAACGTACAGATCTAGAAATGGATGAAGTCGAGTCGATAGCCACGTCACTTTTCCTACCTCCGCATCCACATCATGGCTAGAGCTTAAAGTCTTTTTGATTAGAATTGGTGTTATCGTAGTCGGTTAATTATGATTAATTGTTTTGCCAAGAAACGAGCTTTGTTAAAACCACACTACTTGAAGTGTGCAGAAATTAGTGAGATCGAAAACTTGTTTGGTTGATATTCTTGCATGTGTAGGTCACTTTTTCTACGTGGAACAGTCTAAACCAAATTGCTAGAATTGAATCTCAGTTTAATCTCGTGTCATTTGTGAATTTGAGTGTGTTCTAGTTCAGTTTGCTTGAGGACAATCAAAAGCTTAAGTGTGGGGTATTTGATGACACTCGATTTGACGTGATTATCAGCCTCATTTAAGCGACATTCCCTTGCTTGAAACATGGTTTTAGGGGTAAAATAGCGAATATTCACTCAACTACCCTATTTCCTACCGATTTGGTTACTTTGGCCCTTTTTGGGTCTATTTGATGGTTTTCTAGTGTTTTTGTGAAAGCACAGATTTTTGCCAGCATTTACGTAGCCATGGATGTATTCAAGACCTCAAGGAGTGAACCAGAAATCAAACCGAATTCAGAACCGAAGATCCAACTGCCCAGCACAATATTTTCGTCGAAAATACTACAAGGTTTTCGGCGAAAATACCTTCAGAATCTCACAGGCTGATTTACACTGAAGTTTTCGGAAAACTTCCTTAAGTTTTCGCCGAAAATCCTAGAAGAAATAACACAGGGTATTTTAACTAAAGTTTTTGCCGAAAATCATTTGATATTTTCGGCGAAAATATCTTCCTTTTCCGCAGCAGAATCAGAAAACCCTAATCAACCCTATTTAAAGCAGGAGTCGGCAGCCATTCATTCAAAAAAAAAATTGATAAGACATCATTCATTCTTCATATTTTCAAAAATCAGACTTTTGAGAGTCAGCCGACTCTAGGGTCGATAGATAGAGTTTAGAGAGTTCGAAGATCCGTGGAGAGATCGTGACGCCATCCTTCCACCTCGGAGAACTCGGAGCTTAAAGTTGAAGATACAGGAGATTGAAGCTTCGTAGGAGTCGTCAGAATTAGGTTTTTCAGTTCTTATCTGTTCTTCCTCTGTATGATGATCTTCATTGTTGCCTTTGATTCTCTTGTATCTGATATGAGTAACTGAACTTGTAGAGCTTAGATTAGATGAACCCTAAGTGACCCAGGGCTTTAAAGCGGTCACTGATCGGCGGTAATTAGATTCAAAGTTCAATCAGTTTCTCTTTGCATGTTTGATTCGTTCTTCATTGTTCATGTTTCTTGTCTGGATTGATCCCCTAGATTAGATTCTTGTTAAGCTAAGGATAGAAGCGAACGCTCGCCTTACTTTAGAACATCGAATTGAACAATTAACCTTATAATTGGAGCGTGCCTTTCGTAGGAACCGGTTAGGGTTAATCCACTGCAAGAGTAACTCACTAATCATTAGTAATTGCACCAGTTAATTAAGTCATTGCGAGAGGTGATCGTACCCGGGCGGCTAGTTAATCTTGGTAGTTAGAACGGATAGAGCGAACGTTCGCCGGTCTTAAACCTAAGGGTGAGGAGTTATGGTGGTGTATAGAAACCGATTGAACTAGAATTGAAAACCGCTGATCTGTTGATTGCCAATGCTCTGGTGAACGAAGGGGATTCGAAATCTAAGTTTGTCTATCTTCCTGTTAGTCAATCGTTTTAATCTTTCTGTCTTTTATTTTCCTTTGCTTATTAGTTTAGAAGTCGTGGAACTCGCACCACGCACAAAGTGTTCAAACCTGAGTAATTTGCCAGCTTCTTCGAAGTAGTCGATTAGAAGAAACCCCTGGAATACGATCTACCCTAGCTTCCCAGCTTGGTAGTATTTGATACCGCTAATACTGCAGCTATCAGACCACATCTGGGGGTTTGGTAGGAGTACTTTCATGGGGCGGCGCCTTAGCTTTCTTAGGAGGCTTGTTCTTCTTCTTAACTCCACCTGTATCTTGGATAGATACCATCGCCGCTACCTGATCCTACAAAGATGAAGATGAATCAGGAGAATCCATATCGGTAAACACCGTATATACTGAAGCATTCTCAAATACTAACGGCATGGATTTCTTAGCGGAGGAGTGCACATTAGGATCAGGTGGAGGAATTTCAAATATAATAACTTTTTCCTTATCCCGAAAGGTCAACCTTCCAGCCGTTGCATCTATGAGTGCACCAGAAGTGGCTAGGAAGGGTCGTCCCAGGATAAGGGGAATATTAACACTCTCCATGCAATCAATAACCACAAAATTAGTCATGAAGTAGCTATCATGCACCCTAACTACAACATTTTCAGCAATACCCCTAGGATGTCTAACAGTTTGATCAGCTAGGTTGATATTCATGGTGGTAGGGGTTAACTTAGGCAGTCCTAGACGCTCAAACAACGAGTAAGGCATAACACTGATGCTAGCCCCTAAATCTGCAAGAGCCCTATCAATCAAATAAGTGCCAATAGAACAAGGGAAAGAAAAACTCCCTAGATCAGGTCGCTTTGGCACCACGTGGCTCTGCTTCGGAGCAGACTCGCCAGCTTCATGGAGGGTAACTGAGGCTATCTCCTCTATCTCGTCTGCTCTCGTCTTTTGAGAGGAGTTCTTTGGAAGAGGATTGACAGCCTTATCTTTCTTCTTGTCATGAATCACGCTTCTCAACTCCTCCACCACAGCAGCAGCTTCTGCATTTTTCAGCTTCTGCATTTTTCAGCTTCTTCTTCTTGGAGAGAATTTCTTTCATATGCCTCGCATAATCTGGGTTTGCAAGAAGTTCTTCCAATAATGCAACTCCCATCTTCTGGTATTAATTGTCACCGGAATCTTCCCCAAATTCTCCAAGTTTAGCACAGGTCTGTTCAAGGCTGCAGGATAATGTGCTTTTGGTCGGTAAGGAGCTACTGGTGGAGTAGCTTCTTTTCTTTGCTGCTCCTTCTGACACAACTGCTCCATTGGCTTCTCCAATTCCTCCGTGCCATCCTGAAGAGAAACTGCTCCACAGAATTCTTCCTTAGTTTTGCTCCCTCCGACATTGCTGGATGAAGAGGAGGGAGCTGTGCTAGGTAGAAGACCAACTCTCTTCTCCTTCAGAAAGTTGGTTATTGCCGTCACCTGATCGTCTAGCTTCTTGATAGAGGTCTCGTTGAGTGAGATGTCCTTCTTATTGGATTGAGTTTCGGCAAGAATCTTTTCCAACTTGATATCGGAATAGGACTTAGGCGCAGAAGAGCTCGAACCACCGTTGTTGTTCTGATTTTGGTTCTAGTTCTGATTGTTATTCCAGCCTCCTCTGTTCTGCCATTGGGAATTCTAATTCTGATTCCCATTATTCCTCTGATAACCACCTTGGTTCTGATATCCACCCTGGAACAGATTTTGATTTGGATTCGTATTATTATTCCAATTTCCTCAATTCTGACCACCAACATAAGCGACCTCCTCTTGTTGTTGGTCTTGGTCGCTCTCAAATATCCAAGTACAGCTCTCTGCTACATGACCTGCACCACCGCAATTCAAACACGGAGTGGATACAGCTGATACATTCTCTGTATGAGTAAGCATCTTGAACCCTGGTGGTGGAGCTGTAGGAACACCTGGTGAATGAGCTATCTTAGCCCTTTCCAACTCATGCTTCAATCTCTGCACTTCCATCTCCAAGTTCGAGTTATCCAACTCCAACTGACTTCTAACAACGTCCACTGGTGTAGGAACTGTGGGAACAGGGTATGATGAATCAACAGAGAATCTCTTCTTCTCTGGATGTCTGCCATCCATCTTCAATGGATTAGGTTGCATGAGAGATTTGATTTTCATCGCAAAACTCTTGCAAGCATCCAAGGCCGCGGTCGCGGTCATGTCGTTTAAGTCCATACCCAGCTGCAAAGAGAAATCTTTTTTCTTCTCATAGTCTAGCCCTTGGAGGAATGTAGAGATCTTGTTATAGTCATCCCATCCATGGTGAGGACAAGCCCGGAGAAGCCCTTGAAATCTCTGCCAAGCCTCATAAAAGTTCTCCTCCGAACCACTCTCGAAACCAGCTATCTACGCTCTGAGTGTATCTGTTCTAGAAGGTGAGAAGTACTCTTCCAGGAAGGCTCTAGCCAGACCATCCCAAGTGGTGAAGTGATTCGCCGGATGATCATACAGCCACAGTTCTGCTTGACCCTTTAGCGTGAAAGGAAAAATCTGAAGCTTGACTGCACTATGATCCGCTTCATTGTTTGAGACTGTTTGAGCTAGTCTTAAGAAGTTTCTCACATGAACATTCGGATCCTCATTGACACCTCCAGAGAAAGTGTTCCTGTTTGCTTGAATCATGTTGATCAAGTGAGATGGGATGTGCAGATTTCGAGTTCCCGTGTTGGGAATCTGGATGCACAAAGCTGTCCCATCTATGGTCGGTCGATCATAATCCTTCAATGTCCTCTCCGCCATAATTTCTATCTTAGGAGGAACAGGAGGATCTGTGGGAGGGTCTGTAGTAGCAATGGTGGATGGTGAAGGTGAAGATGTAGATGAAGATGTGAAGAGGTTCTTCCTTGCTTTAGGTGTCTTGGCTGGAGGAGGAGGAGGTACCGGAGTAGTGCCGAAGTGAGTGTAGAAGACTCTATCCTTTTCAGCTATGCGCTTAGTATCCCGCTTTTCCTCCGTACCTGCAATCTTGCCTGAAACGCCAAAAACAAGAAATACTAAGTAATACAAAAATGTGGGAGATAAGAAATGAAAAGAGTGTGAATGAAAAGCTTAAAACACACAATGCCTTTCCTAGAAAAAGAAAAGCTCCCCGGCAACGGCGCCAAAAACTTGGTGCAAAAATTAATGCACACTAGTTTCACTCGAAGGATTGCTCCTAAGAGATCGTAATTTCCCAAGGGGTCTTTCTTTCTCTATTACTCAATGACGTGGGTTAAAGCTAATCGGGTTTAAACGTTTGGTTTGGAATTGGTTTTATATGATCTAATTAACTAAGAAAGCAATTTAAATCAATCAAAGCAGGCAAACAAGTTTGAGCTTCAGATAATGACTAAGGCGTTTGTCCAGACTCGAATCCGCTCTAGCTTGATCTAGACGGATGATGCAATGCAATTTCAGTTTATCAGACTTGATGACTCGACACTTCCTTTGGCAATCTCTACTCCATGGTCAGGACGCAGAGAAACTATCCTATCAAACTTACAAGTTCCTATGGTCAAGATAACTCGCAATTCGTCAAGAATGAACAAAGAACAGTGAAATGCCACACAGATATGCAAGGAGATTAGTTTCACCGGCCCTATGGTCAAGACACCGGCAAACCCTAACGCCCTCCTAAATTCTAGAATGATCTACGTCCATGGTTAGAACCGCAAATCAAAGATGAAGCAAAACCCTACGATATGGTCAATCAACGGATTCTTAGAGCTTCAAATTAGGGTTTAAGAGAAAACTCATCACATGCCTGAATAAACCTCAATTAACATTAACGAGTTAAAAACCCGACATCATCCATACACAATCTCACTAGAGTTTCATCTAATCTAAAAAAACTAAGGGAGTTTAGCTCGACATATCAACAGAAGAAATCAGAGAAACAATGAAGAAGAAAACTGGAGAAGAAGACATCTTACTCCGAGTAAACCTAATCCTGTCGAATCCTAGAAACTCCTGAGCTAATCCTTGCTTCTCCTCGCTTAATCGTCACTTCAAACCTTCAAAATCCTCCTTCGAGAGTGTCTGGTTCTTCGAAATCAGAATGAAGTCTGAAGAGTTGTTGTCTGTCTGTTTCTTAGGCTTAAAAACCCTATTTTCCCTCTCCAATCCAGATTTTTGCCAAAAAGTGCGCCGCGCTATTTGGACAAAAAAAGTGCCCCGGAGCACTTTTTGGGTGCCTCCAGGCGCACTTTTTATTCGACGCTCTCTAAAATTTTTGCCGACTTTAAAAAGTGCGCCTTTTACAAGAAAAAGTGCGCCGGCGCACTTTTTCTTGTAAAAGGCGCACTTTTTAAAGTCGGCAAAAATTTTAGAGAGCGTCGAATAAAAAGTGCGCCTGGAGGCACCCAAAAAGTGCTCCGGGGCACTTTTTTTGTCCAAATAGCGCACTTTTGGGGCTGGGAAAAATAATTCCAGCTCCATTCTTCTTTTGATGATTCCCGCTTCGTCTGAACTCCGAATTGGTCCCTGTTTGAAGCGTCGAGCTCGTAGAAAGGTCCTCCACAATGTGGTAACCTGAAATCTCAATAAAAGCAACTCGAAACAATATCAAATTGCCCAAAAGAGGGCCAACGGGGAATAAAACACATTTTTATCAAAAATCACTCGAATCCATCACAATTCGGTGTCAAACAAGGGAAATGTAGCTCAAATGTGGCGAGATAAATGCGGTAAATCTAACGTCATCAGCGCACCATGCGGATTGGATTCTCACTTTGATTGCCTCGTTCCGCCCTTCTGGAAGTAGACCATTCTCTAAGTACACCTTGATGGGAGTGCGTCGGTCCTCTTCTACTTTTGTTTCAGTGATGACCAAGCACGCCTCCTCATCTTTTTTCAACTCCATAGTTACCATGCATTCCTCTTCAAAACTCATTAATGTTGCAAGTTTAGACAGAGCGTCGCATGGGTGTTCTCTTCTCTTGATCTCAATTTTGTCAAAGTCAGAGACGAGGACATTTGCTTCACCCATGTAGGGCATGAGCGATTCTTCCCTTACCCGAAAAATTCCTTTCATCTGATTAACAACCACAATGGAATCTGATTACACTTGGATGTTGGGTACGCCTGTGAGCTTTGTCAGGCGTAGTCTAGAGATTATAGCTCCATACTCTGTTGCATTGTTCGTCCACGACTTCAGAAATGTTAGTGAGATTTAATGGAGCACTCCCATTGGCCTTTTAAGTACTATGCCCACCCTTGGTCCATTCTGACTAGAGGTGCCATCTACAAACAAGTACCAATAGGATCATCATCACTGCCTCAGATGAATCCTTTTACCGTAAAAACTGTTAAGATTTGAGCCTTAATGTTTGTTTGTGGTTGGAAGTGTATGGCATATGCTCTTAACTCCACCACCCACTTAGTCATCCGCCCTGCAACGTTCATCGAATGAAGTGTTATTCTAATCGGCAGATTTGTGACTATGTTGATGGTGTGTGCTTCAAAGTAAGGTCTGAGTTTTCATGTCGCCACTGCGAAAATCTTCCATCATCGTTCAAATTGCTAAAAAGTCATTGTTTTTTGTGAGAAACTGTCAGCACCAGTAACTAAAATCGCACAAATCTATATCATAAACTCTACTAGCTAGGTTTTACTAATCGACAGTTTATATTAGGATTTTGGGTTTTGTGATTAATGATTGTTAGTTTATGATTATTGACAATGTAATGGTAGTTTTTAATTAATATTATCTTACAAAAGGTACTCTTTTATAGGTACAAAATGTACAAATCTTATATATAATTGATGTGATTATATTTAGTGCATTTTAAGCCTTCGATTAGCCTATGAAATGCCAGTGTTTGATCCTTAAATGCCATGCTTAATATGCTTTTATTGAAGTTTTGTGCTAAGTGTCCATTTGTTGTCCGGTTGCTACTTTGAGGCCAATTCCGTGTCTATTGGAGTTGTTTTCTTGGCATTTTCAGGTCTTGGCGTCGTAGTACTGATGACAAGGAGCACGTAGGATCAAACAGGAGGTCAATCGGAGCTAGGACGGAGGAGATATGGACGTTGCAAAACTGAAGAAAATGCACTTTCAGCTGAAGAAGTTTTCGGCGAGAACCTAGAGTTCTCGAACCGAAAACTCTAAGCAGACGAAAGACCTTTGATCATTGAAGATATTTTCGGCGAAAACATTCAAAGTTTTCGCCGAAAACTTTAGAAGAAATGCAGCAGCCGTTCGGTGTTTTCAAGGGTAATTTCGGCGAAAATATTACATCATTTTCGCTGAAAATTCCAGTGTTGTCCGGTGCAGTATATAAAGAGGAAGGAGGCGAATTAAAAAAGAGAGCTCATAATATTTTTACACTCGCCGATCTCATTCCTTTTTCCTCTAAACTTCTCCAACACTTTCTCCTCATCAACCAATCCTTCACAACCCTAGAGCAAGGTGCAAATCAGAGTAGAGGAGCTTGGATTGAAGCCCACAACCTTGGAGAGGAGCTTGCAAGAGGAGATTGACATGGTGTTCTTGGTGATCATCTTTCTTTCTCTTTCCTTCATTTCCTTGGCCATGTGTGGCTGATTTCTTAGGTTCTCTTGGATTGATAGATAGTTGTGCTAGGATAGAGGTTAATTGTATAAACTTGCCATGATTGATCTTGGATTGTAAGAAGATGGTCTATATGACTTGTTGTTAATTCCATTGATGGCTATGGCTTGATTGGTCTATTATTTGTAATGTAATGCATGAGAGTGCTTGGATTACATGGATTGTAGGTCTAGGGATTGAAGGGAGTGTGTTCTAAGAGATTAGATCATCTCAATTCAACCATGGTTGCATGATTTCTCACTTGTGCATTTTATCGAACACTTGGCGTGCATTAGGTTTTTCATTCAATTGAACTTTGATTAGTCTTTTGATGATTCTCTTAGTGTTAGGACATTGACATGAGAGTGTGGTGTCTAGCCTAGTGGTCATAGAGTCATAGGAGAGGGTTTTATAGCTTGGCATTTCATCAAACACCTTTAATGCATCCTTAGTCACTTAGCTTGAGAGCGAGAGCGTAGGTTGAGTGGTTATAGGATAGGGATTTGGTGCGACGAGAGTGCATTGAGTCTATAGAAGGGATTTGTGTGGTCATTCGATTGCATCCTCGATCATGTTTGGCTTGTTTGTGCATTTGTTCCTCTTGAGCATGATGAAGCTATCTTTCCAAGTGAACCTCCTTTACCTTTGATTTGCACCCTTTTGATTTGCTTTCTTGTTTAATTTCCTTTATGTTTTTATTTCTTTTCCAAACTAAAACCAATTTTAATTGAATAGACCGTCCATGAACCGTTTGAGTATTAGCTTTTGAGAGAGCCCTCGTGGAATACGACCTTGATTGTTGTGAGTTAAATCTTGCACATCAATAATCTAATAGTTGAAATTTGAATATTATAGAAGAAATCTTAATAGGTTCTCATGTAATATGTTTATAGTGAGTGTATGTTGGCCTTGTACTCTCTTCACCTTTTCTCTTTGTATCTCATTTCTTTCATTTTGATCCTTCTCTTCCAGTGGAGGGTGTTGATTCTTTTTTATCTGAAGTCAAATGGAAATGTCCCATGTTATCTATACCAACAATCATATAACTACTTTTTGCTTTATGGTCCCACATTGTCAAGCTTCGTCATTGATCCTACCTCCATTGATCGTTATGGTTTTTACACTTCTTCACACATTGCAAACCTTGGTTGGATTTGTGTCTTAATGGAACAAAGAAGCCTTTTTCCTCATTGCAAATTGCCATCATCTGAAGTTTAAACGTATTTTGGTCTCCAAATAAATTAGAACGTATATATAAATGAATATCTTGTCTTTATCATCCTTGAATTGTTGTCTCAAGAGTCAAGTGTTTAGCTTTCCTTCTCATGTTATATGACTAATGAAACTTATTGTCATTGTGCCATAACAATTGCTTCCAAAATTACAGATCACTTGAAAGTTTTTCACTGTTTCTTGACTTGTGTCTTTCTTCCTCGCTCTCTTGAGGCCAACCTTGTCTCTCCAATGACCTTGATCATGCGTTACAAGTTGATTATTGTAACCTCATAGTTTCCACTATGGTGAAATATGGTACACCTGCCTATCAAGGACAACTGCCTTTTGATCCATTAATCTCTACTCTGTTCCAACATCTTGGTATTCATCTTTGCTTTCATTATACTAAGGCCAATCCGTATGATCATTTTCATGAATAACATGTAATAAAAAATATCGGTTGGACCGACTTCCAAGATACTTCTGACTATGCAACGAGTCTCGAACACCCTTTCTAATATCCTGGTGTGTGAAATCATGTTTTGGATGGTATTCTTTTATTTTGTAGTACTATGTTGTGGTTGTTTTTATTCTTTCTTTTTTTAGATGATGTTGTGTTGAAATTTGAGTTTGAACTTCCCTTTCATAGAAGGCTCTAGATGTATCTTATTTTTATTTGTTTATGGATTGTTATTTTTTGGATTTCTCGTAAACCTGTTTGATGTGATTGTATTTCAGTTATCTTGTGATGTGAAGATCTTTATGACTGATGTTGTATGTTTATCGTGTGAACAATTATTTTCTAACATACATAGACTGTGTCTGAGTACTACATTATTCACATTTTTTTAAATTTGACGGTTCTAAAACTGCAGTATCTAGTTTTTTAAATGAGAAACCGAACAATTGTAAAATTGCAATAGAAAGATATAATATATTTTTAAAAAGATTATAGATTTGACATTAAAGATAGACTTAAAATTTAGCTACATTAATTTGTAATAACACGTATGGATAAGTAAAATCAAAATCTAAATCCAATATATGGAAGACATATTGGTTTAATGATCTCTCCCTCACATAGTTATTCATAACCAAAAAATATTTTCCCTACAAACCTCTCATTCTTCTTCTGAAACACAATTAAACAAGTCGAATTGTAGGCTAGGGGAATGTAGAAGTCCATTTAACATCAGCCACATCAGCATCTGGTATGGGTGCAACCGGAGTCAAGGGAGGTGATTCAATAGGGCCGACAATGGCTCTACAGAAATTTTGGATAAGTGGCAAAATAGTACTATTCTGGAAAATCTCAACCTTGCAATCTCCAGTGAGGGAAAAGAAAGCCTTGCAGCAAGGAACGCCTACATTGTTAATTGATCTGTTGCTTGCAAATGCATTGATTATGTTGAAGAAGCATTCAGGGACTTGGTATATCTCCTTCCAGCATCCCGCGGCCACTTTCGGCTCCAACCGTTCGGATTGCGAAGGCATTGTGACTCCAGAGAGGAGGAGGAGGAGTAGAGTCAAGAAGGCAACCATTGAATTAATTGTTGTAAATAGTGACTCGTGGAATATCGAAGGTTGTTTAAATTTGTGGGGAAATAGGTGAAGTGGGTTCGTGGATTTATATATGCCTTAGGATATGCAAAATTAGCAAGTCTAGATTATTTCTAGTTTTATCATCATTATTAGGTTCATGCCTTTTGACCAAATTTCCAAAAAGTTACTATGAGTTTTTTTTATTTGTTGCTTTTATTAATTTGATCTTCCCCGCACCGTTTAATTAAGAAATAATACTATTTTGGCTAGTCACACATAAAATCATATATATGGTTGGGATTGCCTTTTACTCGTTTAAGGAAACTGCATGAATATGATATCATGGTTTGGTTTGTTGCTAAATTAGTTTTTTTTTTTTTTTTTGGATCGTATATCGTAGGCGTTTACTAGATTACCTTAGTAAGTTAGAATATTGCTTAAGTGTCGATTATAAAAAAAGGACACCGGAAAACCGACATCCGATGCAACATTGACTAGGATCCTTAGATCTCCAAATATTTCAAGGGTCTAGATTAACCAGGATAAAATGATCATTCTATATGAGGTTTAAACACTATTCATACAAAGCGTACATACTTAGTATGAAGTTTGTATAGTTTGTACGAAGTTTATACATTCTGGATAAATGTATTCTTTTTATCAAAGTTGTATTAATTAAGTAAAAAGTGCATATACTTTGTACAAACATATATACAACTTGTATGCCAATTTGTATATACACTTCGTATAAAATTCATATATAAGTTTATAATTTGTACAACATTAAAAAAAATGAAACAAAGACGCATATTCATTTTCATAAAATTAGTTCCTTCAACAAACACAATTTCGTCTTTTCACATTTATCTTTCCTCTTGTAACTCAAATTCAAATAAAAGAAACAAAACAGATCACCATGGTGACTCTCGAAGAAATCCCTTGCTAAGCTAACCTACTTCTCTCTTGTTTGACCCTCAACTTTACTTGTTAGTTTTGCCTTGTTTGACTTAGATTGTTTAAGCTTTTGAATTGTTCTTGTTTAAACCAAACTCAACTCAAATGTTTAGACCGTTCATGACCAGTGTGAGTATTAGTTTATGAGAGGACCTCGTGGAAATACGACCTTGAATATTGTGAGTTGAAATTCACACGTCAGCCACATGGCCACCCCTTGTACTATAAATATAGGCATTTGGCCACGATGAAATACAACTCAGAATACACACAACTTTGAATTTCAAACTTAGTTTTTATTTCCTTCAAGCTTTTTCTTGTTGTTGCTAAGGTTAAGGTTAGGTTTATCGTTACTTGAGGTACACACCCTCGACTGTGTGACACCACTCGACTTGGACACTTAGGGTTCCTAGTTATTTACAACTAGTGGGTCCAAGTACTCTCTGTCGGCACTAAGGTCGACTGGTTGTTCCTGATCACTTGGCTTACGGTATTAGGGTCGCCTGCCCACGGCTTCAGGTGATTCATATCAGAGTGGGACCTAGGTTTTGCCCACGAGATAGAATTTATCAGCTTAGTGTTCTTGGTGGAGGATTTGATGTGTTGAATCGCCATGGGTAGGGTGATGTCAGCCACCGAGGTCATAGCTCTCAACCACTTTTCGTAGTAGTCCTTGAGTAACTCGTTCTTCCATTGCTTGAGCTTCCAAAAGATTGACATGTTGTCTTTGATCGCCCTCTGGTTAGAGAACTTTTCCAGGAAGAGCCTTGCGAAGTCATCCCAGTTTCTGATGATGCCCTCCGATAGCGCTTTGTGCCATTGAAGGGAGCTCCCTCCGAAGGTTCAGGAGAAATATCTACATTACGTCATATCAATCACCTTGTACATCTGCATCGCGATAGTAAAATTCACCAAGTGATCATCTGGGCTACTGGTCCCCTTGTACACACTCAAAAGAGGAGCGTTAAAGTTAGTGGGAAACTCCTCAGCCATGAGTGCCCTGGCCAACGGTTGTCTCAAGGCCATCTGGTGTTCACCCGCCTGGTTCGATGGAAGGAACAAGTGAACCATCTCCTCAGCATTGACCATCTCTTGCGAGGGAACGCCCACAGGCGAATCCCGGGCAGGCCTCTACTTGGCACGAAGTGCGTGTATTAGAGATGTTTTCATTTTGCTTCTAAACTGCGGTAACTTATTTTGTCAAATCCTAGGTAGTGAGGGAGGGTTCGGCAGACGAGGCTGTTATGCGAGTCCATCCTCCATCTCCCAGAATTTGTTAGACGTTGCTTCTAAAGTGCGGCAACTTGTTTTGCCAAATCCTGGGTAATGAGGGAGCACTACAACATAACCTAGCTACGGAGGCAGATTCACAGAGGCAAATAGAATATCTGCCTCTAAACATACCTTTAAAGAACAAAAACTATATGTGCCTCTATAGATGCAAATATCTGTCTCTAATTGTATTTTGTTTTTTTTGTTTTTGTTTATAAAAAAACGTGGAAGCTGGGATACCTAGTTTTCTCTCTCGTATGAGGGTTTTTCCCTTGCATAAGGGTGGCGACTATTATTAGGGTTTTCTTCAGAACTAGGGTTTTGCTTCGTAGAACCGATTCGTGTAAGGCTGATAGGAATCTGCTGATCGATGTGGGGCGGGAGAGATAGTGCTCGCTAATAGCCATGGAGTCAGGGGTGGCACATCTATCGATTGAAGATGAGAGCGAGGGCGAGTTGGTGTTCTCGAAGGAGGCAGTGAATATCGAAAACAACGACTATACCCTATGCGTTGTTGGATACTTGATGGCTAACAAGAGTTTCAACTTCGCAGCATTGGAAAGCCGACTGGCGGAACTCTGGCAACCAGGAAGAGGGGTAACGATTGAGGACCTGGGAGACAACCTTCTCCTTTTTCGATTCTATCATGAAATAGACCTCCGAAGAATGATGGAGCTGGGCCCTTGGCACTTTGACGCAAATCTGATCGTTATGAAAGAGCTCCGACCTAATGAAAACCCTAAGTCTGTAGACCTGTTTGAAGCAGATTTTTGGGTTCAGGTCCACAAGTTACCACCGGGGTTCTTCTCTACGACGGTGGGACAGGCGCTGGGTAACTTCATTGGTAGGTTTCTTGAATATGATGAGAATAACATGATGACCTATGACCGCGATTACATGCGATTGAGGGTGAGGCTTGACGTCCGAAAGCCACTCAAACGGGAGAAGAAGCTAAGGATGGAAGGTGGCGAAAGCGTGACTTGCGAGTTCAAGTATGAGAAGCTCCGAATTTCTGCTATATATGTGGACGCATGGGGCACATAGATCGATATTGTGAGGTCATCTTTCAGGTGCCGGCTGAGAAAATAGTCAGACTCTGGGATGACCGCCTAAGAGCCTTACCACGCAAACCAAGGGTGAGACTAGGGGAGAAATTCTTGGTTCGATGTAATTTGCTAGGAGGGGGAGGGAGTGCAAGTGCAAAACCGACAGGTCATACCCAATCGCATCCTCTCACACCTACTCCACCGATGCAAGTCCAGGCACGGGGACCACAAGGTTTAGCAAGTAATCTCGGGGCTAGTAGATTCACTGCAGGCATGCATGTGGTGCATGGTAAAGAGGCGGTGACTGTGGAGATGGTGCCGTTGGTCATTCAAGACGATAAAAAACGTAGGAGAGGTGAGGAGCACAATAAACCAATGGAAGTTGATGACAACAGTGGAAGGAAACCAACCAAATCCCCAAAAAAGGGTGACCACGACCCTCGAAAGGTGGTACAGGCAGACCTGGACAGCTCCAGGACCTGCCAAGATCAATGATTGTGTTAAGCTGGAACTGTCGAGGATTGGGCCAACCTCGAGCAGTTCAGGCGTTGAACGAGCTGATTACAGCTTGTAGGTCGGACGTTGTTTTCTTATCAGAAACCTTGGTAGGCAAACAACGTATGGAGATGATACGGGGAAAACTTAAATTTGAGGGGTGTTTTACGGTGGATAATAATGGGCATAGTGGAGGGTTAGCGGCACTTTGGAGGGAGAAGGATCAAGTACAGGTGCTCTCATTTGGGAACAATTTCATCAACATGAAGCTCACAGATGAGAAAGGGATACAGTTTCGAATGACAGGATTCTACGGAATCCCGGACAGGGCAAGACGGAGAGAGTCTTGGGATATACTTAGAAGCTTGCAGACGAGCACACCGGAACCGTGGTGCGTTATCAGGGATTTCAACGATCTCCTGAGTGCGGACGATAAACGCGGGGTGCATGCCCATCCTGAAGGACTGATGCTAGGGTTTCGGGAAGCAGTGGAAGAATGTCAGCTGATTGATATTCCAATGATTGGTTACCCGTTCACATGGAGCTGATCAAAAGGAAAACCGGAGGCTGTAGAAGAACGCCTAGACCGATGTTTGGCAACGAGTGAGTGGATTGAAACGTTTTCAGAGTCGGAGCTAGTTAATTCAGTGGCGTCGGTGTCTGACCACTCGCCTATTATACTTTCAACACATGTAGAAAGGGCATGCATGCAACGATACAAATTTCGTTTTGAAAATTATTGGATGAATATGTGGGGCTAACAGAGGTGGTGAAAACGAGTTGGGGGGCCTACGGGTCAAGAGCCATTGAGGATAAATTGAATGGATGTGCTGAAGCATTAACAACTTGGAGCAGGCTCAATAAAGTGCATTTCAAAAAAGAGATTCGACAAGCAAGGAGTCAGCTAGAGGAACTACGCCACGATCAATCAGGAGAAGGAGTTGAGGAATATGAAAGAAAACGGAAGGAGTTGCTCCAACTATTACATCATGAAGAAAAATATTGGAAGCAACGCGCCAAGCACTTCTGGATGAAAGAGGGAGACAGAAATACGAAGTACTTCCACCGAGTGGCTAGTGGTAGGAAAAAATGAAAACGCTTGTACACCTACGTAATGATCAGGGAGAGTGGCAGGAGTCGGTTGATGGGATGGCCTCGGTGGCCATGGAGTACTTCAAGGAGCTATTCAAAACACAGGAGACAAATATAAGGCCAGTGATCAACCTTGTGAGGCGTCAAATCTCGGAAGATGATAATGCGATGTTAACTGCAGAATACTCGAAGGAGGAGTTCCGCACGGCCTTGTTCGACATGAATCCGGACAAAGCACCGGGACCGGACGGGTTTAATCCGGGTTTTATCAGAAACTTTGGGGTGTCATTGGGGATGATGTGTTCACAGAAGGGGTGCGATGTCTACGTTCTAATACGTTCCCAGGTGGGGTGCAACAAACAAATATAGTGCTTCTACCGAAGGTGAGCAATCCAGAAACTATGAAGGAGCTTCGGCCTATTTCTCTCTGCAGTGTGCTCTATCGTATAATTGTAAAGGTGTTGGCTAACCGACTGAGACGAGTGATGCAGAAGGTTATTGGTGAAGAACAGTCGGCTTTTTTGAAGGGACGTAGCATTGTGGATAATATTTTGATCGCTTTTGAGACTCTGCATGCGATGAAAACCAAGCAACGTACCAAGGAGGAATTTGCAGCTCTTAAAATTGACATCTCGAAAGCATATGATCGAGTGGAGTGGACATACGTGGAGGAGATGATGCGAGCTCTTGGGTTTTGTGAGCAATGGGTACGATGGATGATGCTATGTATTAAATCAGTGGAGTACAAAGTGCTAATAAATAACGTGGAAGGGACGCCTTTTAGGCCGGAGCGAGGGCTTAGACAGGGATGCCCCCTTTCTCCGTTTCTGTTCCTGATTTGTGCTGAAGGTCTCTCGTTACTCTTGAAGAATGAAACGAAGAGGGGTCGACTCCAAGGCATGCGTGTAAGTGGTAAGGCACCTCGTATCACGCACCTCCTATTTGCAGATGACAGCTTCTTTTTCTTTCGTGTTGGGGTGAGAGACGCTAGAGTGCTACGTGGAGTGTTCGACACGTATGCTCAAGCTTTGGGTCAAATAATTAATTACACAAAATCAGGAATTTATTTTACTAACTCTGCTGACAGTATGCTGAAGGAAGCTACTTGCCGAATCTTGGGGGTTTCGGCCACTCTTGATTCAGGTAAATATCTCGGATTACCGTCCATTATTGGTAGAAAGAAAAAGGAGGCGTTGGCGTTCCTCCGAGAAAGGCTATGGACGAAAATTAATGGATGGCGGTAGCAATTTAATTCGACAAGTGGTAGAGAGATTCTTATCAAACCAATTGCGCAAGCAATCCCTACTTATTGTATGAGTGTTTTTCAGATCCCCCAGACATTGGCAGAGGAGTTGGAGCGTATGCTTAATAGTTTTTGGTGGGGTACGAAGCAGAACGAAGGAAGAGGAGGAATTGCATGGATGAATTGGCGGAGGTTGTGTGTCCGCAAGGAGTTCGGAGGGATGGGATTCCGAGACTTTGCCAATTTCAATCTCGCCATGTTGGGTAAGCAGGGGTGGAAATTATTTTCTGACCCCTATGCTCTTGTTACGAGGGTGTTCAAAGCCAAACACTTCCCAAAAGGGGATTACCTGTCAGCTAAACTCGGCCGTCGGCCTAGCTACGTTTGGAAGAGCATTCATGCTGCCCAAGATGTCGTGAGACGGGGATTTAGGTGGAGGATCGGAGATGGATCGAACGTGGGTGTATGGAGGGAGCCGTGGTTGAGGGACGATAACAATAATTATGTGGAGACGGTCCCTAGTCTGCAACTAAACGATTTGACGGTTAAAGACCTTGTCATTCCGAACCTTAGGGTTTGGGATGACGTGTTACTCACCCAAATATTTTGTGACTGAGACGTGCAGGTTATCAAGCAAATGACGCCCCCCAATCAAGATGGAGAAGACACTCGAATCTGGAAGCATGAGAAGAACGGACAGTACTCAGTCCGATCGGCATATAGGGTGGCCATGGAGGAGATTGATGGAGTGGAATCGCTGCATGTGGCGGGACCTTGGACAAGACTCTGGAAGCTCAAGATACCGCCGAAGTCTAAACAGCACGTATGGAGAATGGCGAGAGGGATCCTGCCGACCCGTCGAGCGCTTCAAATCCGAGGTATACAAATTGATAACTCATGTGTGTGTTGCTCACAGGAGCCGGAGACCTTGGAGCATGTACTGTTCAGGTGTCGAGTGACGATGGAGAGTTGGGAACTCAGTGGCCTTCGACAATGGGTCGAAAGACTCCCAGGCTTCGATGTGGACGGGCGCAGGTGGCTCTTTGAGTTGATCAAATCCGGGGCGGAAGCTCAGATGCAAAAAACTGTGGCTGTCCTGTGGACCGTGTGGAGAGAACGCAACACGAGGCTGTGGCAGAACAAAACAAGCCCATGCTCTCACATTGTACGACAAGCCGAGGAGGAGTTGCGAGAATGGCTGGAGTTTCACAAAAAAGAGGATCGGTCGACTTCAGGTGATAGACGTGAGTGTTTATCATGGCATCCACCGGCCCCTAATCAAGTGAAGTGCAATACAGACATAGCAATCTTCGAAGCAGGAATGTACTATGGAGCCGGGATGGTGGTAAGAGACGAGTAGGGCCATATACTACACTATGCTATGCAGAAGGAGAGAGGAAACGGCATTGTGCGGGAGCTAGAGGCCACGACAGTCTTGGAAAGTATCCGATGGGTGGACAGCATGGGGTATGAACGAGTCACATTCGAGACAGATAACATGCAGGTAGCGGCGGCAATTAATGGAGAAGCCTTGGACGTCACTGAGTTCGGAAGAACAATTATGGAGTGCAGGCAATTCATTAAGAGTAGACCATCTTACAAGGTCGTATGGGTTAGGAGAGATAGGAACGCACTCGCTCATGAGTTAGCTCATAGATCGCGTCTCCTGGTGTCACCATTTCTAGGAGAGACACCTCCTGACTGGAGTATGCAGTATGTAAACTCGATTTGCTTTGATTTAAATCATTAATATAAGAAAAGCCACTTTCGAAAAAAAAATTGTATTTTGTTTATTTATTTAAAGTTAAATAAATATTAGTTTACGGTTTTAGAGGCAGATAACTTATAAATGCCTCTAAAAGTTGTGGCGTAACTATTTCTAGCGGCAAATAATACTATTTGCCTCTAATAATAGTTGAATAAAACAATATAAAAAATATTTTTTATATTCAAGATATTGTTAACAAATATTCATATACATAATACATCCCAAAAGGTAAAAAGCAATCAATTAGCAAAAAAATAACGTAAACTCTTTTTTAAGCAAAGAAACGTAAAGAAACAATATTAAAATATGACCCCGTCATCCTGTGCAGTGTTGGACGAAGTTGTTGGCATGCCCGCTACAGACGAAGATTAATTTTTCCTCTATTCTTAACCCTAGTGTTGAAAGTTATGTAATTATGTTGCAGCAACTGCACGAAAATTAAATTAGCATATTTCTTCTTTGTAGCAATCGCTCATCCATCCTGTTAGATAAGTTGGATTAAGCCATTTTAATTATTAAGTAAATAAATAAATAATAGTTAAATTGGATAGGATGAGTTTTTAATTTTGCCGAATCAAACCGGAGATATATAGAATTTAATATTAGTATTAAAAACCAAACATATAAAAATATTTTAAATTAAATATCTAATAATTAATGAGTAATAATATATAAAATAGTTATTCAAGTTTACACCAACAAAAAATTAAGGGTTAATACACTTTTTTGCCCCTCTACTATGCAAAGTTAACAAACATACCCCTTTACTATTTTTTAACCGATTTAACACCCTCTACTTTGAAAAGTTTAACAAATATGCCTCCACATTTATCTTTTTATATATTTTTCGTCTAATAAGTTGATTATACGTGCTATGTCATATTATTTGTACACAACATCACTAATTGGGATGTCAACAAGGTGAAAATATTTAAATTAAAAAGAAAAGATAAAGGAAAAGCACATTATAATCACTATTATGTACGTAGGCGTTTGTGGTATTCTTTTTTATTTTTCTTTCTAATTTAAATAATTTTCGATTGTGAACATTCCAAAAAGCTATAAGGTGTACAAATAATATGACGCGGCACGTACAATCAACACATCGGATGGAAAATAGATAAAAATTAAACAAAGGGACATATTTGTTAAAGTTTTCAAAGTAGAGGGTGTTAAATCGGTTAGAAAATAGTAAAGGGGTATGTTTGTTAACTTTGCATACTAGAGGGGTAAAAAGGTGTATTACTATTAACCCAAAAATTAACTATAAAGATATCTTTTCACCGAAAAAAAATTCACAAAAATACTATTAAGATATCGTGATAAGCTTTGAAGAAAAAAAAATCTTTTCATATCTCCATACTTAAACCAGAAAATCACTCTTTCCCCTAATGTGTCTCTCTCCTTATTATTTGTTTTCCTTATTTTAATCTTGAAAATTACACTTTCCCCTAATCACCCTCTCTCCTCCTTATTTACCTCATTAAGAAACGCGTTTTCCCTTCTTCCCAATGTGAAAACCCGCTGACAACCAACTCCCTTTTCTTTTTTCTCCTCCTACTCCTTCCTTTTCCTTGTTCCTTTTTCTTCTTCTTCTTCTTCTCATTCAGGTGAGACAAGAAGCCATCGGACAACAACAAGACCGGCCATGAAGAGGTGGCCCCCGACCTGGAGTAGACGTCGACGAAGGAGCAGACGTCGAAACGGCATTTGGCTGTTAAAAATGGTTTGACCGGCGACATAGAATACTGGTTCAACCGGTCAACATCGGTTTGACCCTTTGACTCATAGTCGCCTGGCTGTTTTGGAATATTGGCCGGCTCACGGAATAACCATGTTCTAACCATTGATATTGATTGCCTGATTATTTGTATTTTGTGCTTTTGAATTCTATTTACATGTATGACTGTTTGTGCTTTTGTTGAATTCTAATTAGTACATGTATTTGTTGTTATGAATCACAACAGCAAATATTTTGCAGGTCATAATAGTACATGTATTAGTACACGTACTTTGCTATATTTTTTTTTATGAATCATAATTACTGTATGATTTATTTTGCACTATTAAGTTAATAATCAACTTTATGCTTGCGTGAATATTCATGTATGATCAACGAAGTTCACGTTATGTAAATAAATAGAATACAATCATAACCTTGTTATTTTACAGGTCATGTCTCAATTCCAAGCTAGAGGAAAGCATGGCTTCACATAGCAATCATGACAATCCCATAGCGACTAGAGCATTTCAATTATTGAATATTTTGACTGAGGACAATATATCAAAGGGAAAATACGAACTTATGAAAGTATAACCTTTGGATACAATATGTATAAAAAATTTAATTCACGTATAATATTAAATGAAAATACAATACAACATACCTATACATATATTCAATAGACGCAATTATATGTGCCTTTATATGTGGCATAATATTGTATTTTTTGTCTCTATACCGTATTTTTGGAGACACAACTATTTGTCACTAAAAGGTTCTTTTAGAGGCAATTATGTTTGTTTCAATACAGTTTTTTAAGAGCACATATATGTGCCTCTAAAAATATCTATTGCAGACACATATATGTGTCTCTAAAAACATTTATCAGTAACAAAGATAAGTGCCTCTAAAAGGTGGCTAAGATGACAGATAAGTAGGTTTTTAAAGATGCAATTACCAACAATTATATCTGCCACTAATTCTTCCATTTAGTGGCAGATGAATATGTGCCACCGTATTTGCCTCTAAAGACTTTTAGCCGCAGCAGCGTTAGTGGCACTTAAGCTATCTGCCTCTAAAACTTTATAGAGGCAAAAAAATGCCCTTTAGAGGCAAATAGCGTGTGCCTCCGTAGCCAGGTTTTGTTGTAGTAGAGGGTTCGGCAGACGAGGATGCTATGCGAGTCCATCCTCCATCTCCCAGAATTTGTTAGACGTTGCTTGGGGCTAACATTAGCTGTTTCTGTGCGGTCCTCCGGTGGCACTCAACCTCTTTCCCGTTGTTGTCTTATGCCCAATCCTCGACGTCGACTCTGTTAAGGTTGGACAAGGGAGGAATATCTGCCAACATTAGTTGTCGGTAGGGCATCCGCTGTGAGGAGTTCTCGACTCTGTCTACCTAAGTTGTTTGATGGTTAGCGCTTTTAAACACGATATTTCATTGCTTGTTTGATGCTACAACAAATGAAATATTGCTTAATCGGGACATATAAACACGATATTTCTAGTGTCATCAACCATCTCTTGCGAGGGAACACCCACATGCAAATCCCGGACAGACCTCTACTTGGCACGAAGCGCTTGTATTAGGGGAATGGTTTTCAGAACCGGACTAGGGGTTGAGCCAGCAAGGTCAAAGGTTCAGGGTTTAATGGTTTAACCGGGGTTGAACCGTTTTAATTATTAAATAAATGAATATAGTTAAGCCGGACCGGCAAAGTTTTTAATTAAACCGGATCAAACCGGAGGTATAAAGAATTTAATTATGAGTTATTATAAGAAATTTAGGTACAAAAATGTAATAATTCCCTAAATAAAAATGGTGCCTTTTTGTTAAGGGCTTGGCCGGGGGCTCAGTTTCGGACGGACTGGCCGATTTTCTAGGTTGGACCGGTTTGACTCTCTGTCAAAAAACCGCTGGCCATTTTTGGTGGGAAGTTCAGCTCGCGGTCCGACCGGCCGGCCCGATCCTGCATTGACAATCATGATGTTTCATTTGTTTCTGAAGTGCGTCCACTTGTTTTGCCAAATCCTAGGTAGTGAGGGAATGTACGACAGACGAGGATGCTATGCGAGTCAATCCTCCATCTCCCAGAATTTGTTAGATGTTGCTTGGGAATAACATTAGCTGCTTCTGTGCGGTCCTCCGATGGCGCTCAACCTTTTGCTCGTTGTTGTCTTATGCCCAATACTCAACATCGACTCTGTTAAGGTTGGACATGGGAGGAATATCTGCCAACATTAGTTGTCGGTCGGGCATCCGCTGTGAGGAGTTCTCGACTCCGTCTGCCTCAGTTGTTTGATGGTTAGCGCTTTTGCTGCCCTCGATGTTCCTAGTGTTTATTATTATAGCGTGACCTCCATGGTTTTTCCTTCAAGTCTTTGAGAACTGTGACGCTTAGACCCGTACCCGTCGCTCCAATTGTTCCGCCGAAATAGATCTGAAGCGTACAATGAAGATTCAACCTGGAGAGTTGACGGGTGTGAAACTATTCACCTTGTCCTTGTTCTCAGAGGAAGTCTGGAGCATGCCTCGCAAGGTGTAAAAGAGACAATAGTAGGAGAACGAATAATTTATGTGTGTAAAAGGGGGAGTAGGCGTATGAGTGAGAGACAGAGAAGTATCAAGCTGTACCCCTAAGAGTTTTGAGTAGGACAGCCTTAAGCGTACTAACGGGCGTCTACAGCTTAAAGTGTAACATCTAAGTATCATGTCATGTCCCTTTCCATGTTGAGGTCAGGTCTCTATATATAGTGTCTCGAGGTCCGCGTCAGTGCTGTCACGTGTCGTTGGCTGGTTGAACAACCCGAATGGCTTACGGGAAAGCCCTAAACTCCTAGCAGCTAGGGTTTCTGTGGGGCCGTCACTAGGCCTTGGATGCTGCATGGCCCATGCAGCCTTTAGGGGAACCCTAAAAGCCTGGCGGCTCTAGGATTTCCCTGTGTTGCGGTTGGACCTTGGTTGGATCTGATGTGTACGCCGTGCGGAGCCTAGCTGCTAGGCTTGAGCCTATCAGTAACTCTAATTAATAAGAAGACTTGACCATCTCAAAAAAGACCTTCAAGGTTGGTGAAACCAAGTAAAATTCTTGTGTCTGTTTACTCATATCTCTGTTCCATTCCTTGTTTGTTGAAACTTCTCTACACAGTTGGACTTTCAGCTAATAAGTTGGCTTAATTTGTCACAACCTCTGTGCCTCTTACATGAGCTCAAAGTCTCAAACCATTCTAAGTCCAATCCCAAACAACTAATAACTTATAACAATTTGACAGAAACTCATCTCTTCATTTAGTCACTCTTCAAAGATCTGATCAGCAGCTTAGGGGTTCTACTCTTCCATTCTCCATGCTACTAAGCTTATGGGTTCCTAGAAATCAAAGGGAATCTGCTTGTTTGTAAGCATCAGTTATCTGTACAATCAAGTTGGAATATTGGGATAATCCTATAACCTTGAAAGGAATCAAATTTGAGTACATTGGACACTTGTGAAAATTCAGTGTGACTAATGGGTGGACCTGGAACTGGAAGTATGTTCTGAATGATTGAGTAGTTAGTTTGTGGGTATATTGATTGGGCATATACTGGAATGGAATATCCACTCTGTGATCATCTGGAAAAATTCCATTGCGAGTTCAAACAAAACACTGTTTTACAAGATGACAAAATATCAGCAGCCGGATAATTTTCTGATGAGCTTATGAATCTAAATGATTTGAAGGTGTGCAGAATTAGGAGTAATGTTGATATAATTGAAGACAAGTTGACTTGTATATTTTGAAGTCTTCATGTAGCTTTTATAAATAAAATAAATAAATAAAAACTAAAACACTTCGATTTTAGGTGATTTTATACCTAGGTTTGAATGTATAATTATCTTATCTTTTTTCATTTATTTTGCGGAAGTTTCTAGTGACAAAAAATAAATTCACAAATAAAATAGAATTGATTCACAATTAAGTATGTTGTTTACGATTAAACTAACAAATAATGTACAATTGATTGCCCCCTCGCTCATTCTATATTTGATGATTGGCTTCTTCCAAATCGCTCCTCCTTACTTTATTTGCCAATACATGACTTACGGGTCGTTTGGATAGGTGATTTGGGATGAGGAAATTTCAAATGTCTAGAGACTTAAAATAGCATGAGATTTGATGTCCCCTTGCTATTTGAAATATAGAAAGTTTGGATGGGTCATTTGGAGAGATTGTTGGGTAGCGAATTCATAAAATTAAAAATTAAAAATTAAAAATTAAATTCATGTTTCAAATGACTAAAATGTCCTTTATTAATCATCTACCAAAATTTGATGGCTTATATATGTGGGTTAATTGTAAATAGCTGAATTAGTTAAAGGTAAACTAGTAAAACTGTATCAAATCTCTCTTAAACTCGCCAAAATCCTTGTTTTATTGTGGTGAATTTAAAATCTCTCCCAAATCACTTTGGGCTTACTAAAGAGATTTGAAATCTCTCTCAATCTCCACATATATTTGCAACCCAAACAAGAGATTTTAATGAAATCTCTAGGCCAGGGATTTGGGTCCCAAATCACCCAAAATCCCTCCCTCAAATCACCCATCCAAACGACCCGTTAATGATCCCTCTTCTCGAGATTGTAGGCACGAGTTTTCTTCTCCGATTGTTTGTTACTTGCCTACCCTTGTTGTTGTGGCTAGCAAAGTTGTACGTCTAGTTCCCAATGTTTTCAATGCCGTATCCTGCCCCCGGTTGGACCGGTCCGACCGTGAACTAGTCAGCTCTCCGGCACTGAAATCCTGGTTCGATCCCGGTTCAACCCTGATTTTTCCATTAAACCTTTGAACCCTTGACCTTGCCGGCTCGACCCCGGTCCGGTTCTGAAAATCTTGCAAGTTCCTAGTTTTTGATGGCCGGTTAAGGCTAAACTTTATATTGTATTACTTGAGTTTTCTCCTTATTATGTCATTGTGGCGTGTTTGATATCTTTGTTACACAACTCGCTTCTTATTTAGGAAAAAAAATTAACATAGTCTCTAATCATTTAAATTTTAATTTCGCAGTGGCGTTCTAGAACCCTAACTTCACAAAAAAATTAAGATTTGGTCGAAATTGTGATTAAAAAAATCCATGAAAAGGACAAATCTTGTGTGAAAATCACAAAAGAAACATGATAATTCTGTATGCGATCTTATCGACTAACGGATATACGTAATCTAGGATATGGCAAATAATGAATTTAAACTATAAACGCGGCCCACTAATCAGCCACTTTGCTGTCAGCTTTTAAGCGCTTACAAGAGAAAAAATGCATTTCTCTCGCAGAAAACATAATCGACAAATATCACTTTAGCCACCTCTACTTGGGTGATTGACTCAAACGATCCCTTATGTTTCAGCTAATAACTTCCGGGTGCCTCTCTTTCAGAAACCACCAAATTGGTACCCTCTCCAATTTCTGTCCAAGGCCGTCCAAGTTTTCCGTCCGTTTTTGCCACGGAAGCGGCCCAGTCAGCCTGCATGTCACGGGACTGATGACTCGTCCCACTGGACAGTCACCCAGGTCGACCTGACCGATTCAGCCACACGATTCAAATCGTTGTTGCAATCCAAAGTGATACGCAAGATCGTCATCATCTTCAACTGTCCTTTCACATCCCCCTCTCTGTCAGACAGCCTATAACCCGCCTCTCATCTCGCCTTTTCATCTCTCTCTCTCTCAAGCCATTACCGGAAGCGAAGCTTTTTTCAACTATGACCGGCGATAGTCGAAAAAAATCGTGAAGGGTCGAGGGCATCGACATTACAGACTGTAAGCAAGTGGTATTGTTCTTGCGTCTGTACGTTTACGCTCGAACTACGTTTCCTCTTACCCTCGTTAATGTATCCCAGTTTAAACCTTTAGGTTGACTGCCAGCGAAGTTTAGAAGATGACGAAGTGGATTCTTCGGCACATAGATTCACCCGCCCCTCAGTATGATTTGGGTAAGTAAATGACTGTACATCTTCTGACGAAACGGAGATGACCTTCGGCAAACCCACTCTGGATGATATGTGACATGTGTAGATTAGGGTTTACTTTGTTTCATTTACTTGCGGGTATATTCGTGTCAACTTCTGAACAACTGTATGCGATGTGGGCCCCACCATCGCCATTCTTGGACCACGAATGTGTAGGGTTAATCTTCGATCCTGCTTGTTGGGGGTAGAGATCTGCCAACGGTGGGGAAGGGGTTGAGGAAGAAGACGTTGAGTGTCTTGAAAATATTGAAGCACTTGTTCCAAGGTCCCTAAAAGGAAGAGAGGACCTTTCATTTCAGCAGCAGTACCGTGTGGTTGGGAAGCAGGGCACGTGTCACACCCTAAAACCCATTTCCTGCCATGCAACAACGGTTTGAATCGCGTGGCTGAACCGGTCGGGTCGACTTGGGTGACTATCTAGTGGGACGAGTCATCAGTCCCATGACATGGCAGGTTGACTAGGCCGCTTCTGTGGCAAAAATGGACGGAAAACTTGGAAGGCCTTGGACGAAAATTGGAGAGGGGACCAATTTGGTGGTTTCTGAAAGAGAGGCACCGGGAGGTTATTAGCTGAAACATAAGGGACCGTTTGAGTCAATCACCCACCTCTACTTTACCAACTTAACAGATTGCCCTTGTACTATAAAACGCTCTTTTTATCCACTCCTACTTCGAAAACTTTTCCGTTCATTTCAAATTTCGTCTCCGTAACATTAATTTATGTGCATTCAGTACACCATGTTAGCTCCAATAGTTATGTATTAGCTAACTAAGCATTTTTTTAATTGGAAATATTAGTATATATAATTAGATAAGATGAAATCGACAAATAAAATGTGTGGTTTTAAAATCCTTCGTATTTCACCATACTCTTCGTGATACCTCCCCAGTTCACCTCTCTGACCAACTCTTCGTATCCACCTCTGATATCTCTCTCCGTCGGTGTGCGAATGTGTCCAGATTCAATATCTTTTTAATAGAATTCAGATATAAAGGGGGGTTATAGTCTGTTAGACAGCACACATGAGCATCCAAGCCAACAGGGTCAACTCAAAACAACGACCCTCTACATCATTTGAGAGATCCAAGGATCAATCAAGAATTGTTAATCACGCTCTAGTCATGTGGCTATGAATCATCCACCATACTTGATTTCTTGTGTCTTTAGTGCTAAAGGACACAGAGGTGCGATCCTATAGAACAGATCATGTTCAAGTAAGGTCGTGTGTCCATGTTTAATATTACGAAAACAAAAGTTGGAACAGAAGGACTCAATATCAAAGTAGAAGGGGTAAAAAGGAACGTTTTATAGTGTAGGTGACTATATGTTAAATTGATAAAGTAGAGGGAGACAAAGTGGTATTTTCCCAAACATAATCGGAGGGCGGAACACGTAGGACGAAGGATGCTAAATTGGTAATTAGTGGAGACATGTGGCCTCAAATGCAAAATTCATTCAGCAGTTAGCAGCAGCATACACTTATTCAGAGGAAAAGTCACAGAATGACAACAAAATTGCACAAGTAGCGTCGTTGGCCGTCTTTAAGACCACTCGATACTTGTAAAGGAATGGACCTTGTTTCCCCATCTGGTGCTTCCCCATCTTCTCCCCTCCATCGTCAAAACTCAAAACTCCATTAATTCAACCTTCGAAGCTCCCCAATCCTCTTCTTTAATGGCGTTTATTCTCCCCAATTTCTCTCCTAAGCTCCTCGCCTACAATCCCAAGGACAAGCCTTCATCGTCCTCGTCCTCCACTCAGTCCCACTTTCCTCTTCATTCCACCTCTCATCCGCCGTCTTTCTTCTTCGCCGCCGCCGCCGCCGCCACCACATCGCCGTCCGGTTCCAGCGCCTCCACAACTCCTTCCCCTACTATCTCCCCATCTCCCAATAATCAACGCAATGATTTCTACGTCAACCTAGGCCTCGCCGTCCGCACCCTTCGTGAAGACGTTCCCTCCGTCTTCGTCAGAGACCTCAATTACGACATCTACAGGTCTGACCTAACTCATTCACTTTTCTAGGGTTTATGATAGATTTTGATTGTTGAAATTGTTGAAATTGAACCCATCGAAATTTTATGTTCTGCAGGGATGATATAACGTTCCGAGACCCAACAAACACATTCACGGGGATAAGCAACTACAAGCTGCTCTTCTGGGCGCTGAGGTTCCACGGGAAGCTACTCTTCAAGGACATTGCTGTTGAGGTTTACAGGATTTGGCAGCCATCAGAGAACGTGATACTCATACGCTGGAACGTGAAAGGGATCCCCAGGGTTCCATGGGAGCCAAGGGAGAGTTCCAGGCAACTTCCACTTACAAACTGGACAGAAATGGCAAGATCTATGAGCACAAAGTGGATAACTTGGCATTCAACTTCCCACACTCACTCAAGCCTGCTGCGGCCTCCATTGCCGATTTGGTCGCAGCTTGTCCTGCCCGTGTCAACCCGTCCTACTTGCTGTGGCGGTCAGAGGAGGAGGAATCAGAACCCACATCCTCCACTTCATCATCTTCCTCGTCATCATCATGGTTGGAATTCTATGATGCAGTGAGAAGCACATTGTCAATACAAGGAGGGTACAACCAGTCGTCTTATGATGGTATGCTGCTCACATGAAGCAAGTCTGAACCTCAAAAACTGCAACTCGGCTTGTAAATGACGAGGTAGGATATGAACAAGATGATAGGATTTTGGGATACGATACAGTTGTTATATGTAGTGATTAATGAATGCTGTGCATGGAACTATCGCAACAGCTTGCTGCTGCTGCTGTGTACATAATATCCATATATATATAGTAAATAGCAAACAAGTACCTCATTTGGAGTGTTCCAACTGCTGCTTTAGGGTTCGCAATTATACTGAATCTTCATGGTATTAACACAGTTCAGTTTCGATCTTCTTAGTCGAACTGTCAAAAGATACAAACAACAAACCGAAACAAAGCGGTTTCGACTGCCATTCCAAAACAACAAACCGAATCAAAGCGGTTTCGACTGCCCTTATAACCTAGGTTATCAGAAAGGCCCCTCGCCATTTCAATCCTGTACTATTATGTTACATCCATTAGGGTCTAGGGATAATGGCCATGGACACACAAACAAACAAGCAAATGCACATCTCTCCCTTACACGAGGTTCATTAAAGCAGACTGGAAGGAGATTCAATGCGGAAGCTTATCCAAGGGCTTTACCCTAGCTACGCTGTCCAAAGCAGGGCTCAGAAACTTCTCGTAAGTGACTTTCGTTGATGATGTTCTTGCTGCTTTTTGGAACTTTAATATCATCTCAGCACACTCCCTACAGTGATAATTAGATTCTTTCATCCATCTGAATAGCCTCTTCTCAAGTAAATGAGTCTCAAGAAGACAATAATAACTAAGCATTAAGCAAATACCTGAGTTGTGAAACATCATAGCGAGCATGTTTTGTAAGAAGAGGTGTCCATGCTGGATCTATCTTTAGGGTACACCGAGCGACAAAGATAGCTGACGCACTTATCATGGACGGCTTGAACTTCAAAGCTTCATACTCCACTAAACATAACTCAGTGAGGTAGGATACCATGTGTTGAAGCTGATAGCAGCAGACACCGCAACTTGGGTTATTACATTTGAGCTTACAGGGACACCATTGTTTCAACTTGATAAGGAAAACATTTTTCGAGATTATGAGAACTACCTTAGAATCTGACTGAGCAGCCTTCAGAAATCTTAGCGTGAACACATAAGTTGTTGGAAAATTCAGACGAAACTTCAGTTTCCGAAGAACTAGCTTCTCCTGAATTATAAATAAAGAGCTCTATAAGCTTTGTAAAACCAACAGCAATGAACAACATTTACAATGCCTAGGAAATGTACGTCACATTTAACAGTTCACAGGAAATGTACGTCACATTTAACAGTTCACAGGAAATGAATTCATAGGAAATGTACGTCACATTTAACAGTTCACAGGAAATGAATTCATGAGCATTGGTTGCGTACCATTTCCAGCATTTGTGCTTGTGTGCAGACCTCCGCAGAGATACTAATCAGATCTTTGATCTGCATTTGAAAGTCCATATGGGGATGACCAAGTTACATGAGGTTATCTACAAACACAACCACAAGTCTGACCAGTTCAAGTTTTTAGGTTTTACCCTAGGATGCCAAAAGTCCTCGTACTTAGATGCCAGCAACAGGGCAGTGAGGCCAACTAGTTGCAGTTCGTTCTTCTTGATTTGGACTTGAGAAAGGTATTGGTCCAACAATGTAATCATCAGATAGAGAGTTTCTTGCATCAACTGAAATTTGCTGTGTACCTGTATTCCATTTGGGAGATGAGTTAGCAAGACAGCAGCAGCAAGAACTCGCCAATATGCAGAAACACAAACCAGATTGGGGAGATCAATACTTCTATTAGCCAGTTTATCAGTATCCCTCGCATTTGAGGTGTAATATCAGGTTGTGTTGACATGTAAGAGCCCAAAGGTTTGTTATGGCCCTGAAATGACAACACATTAATTACACATCTTAGACCAGTAAAAACGTAGATCAATATTGTGAAGCATTGTAATGAGGGACACACGATCCACCACCACCATTATCCGTTGACCCAAACAACAAGAAAAGAAAGAAGAGGAAAGGAACGCAACAGTCACCTCTGAAGACCAGTAATACTGATATATATCGTCGACATATTCAGCAACATCCAACTGATTGCAGTTATCATCTATGCTTGGTAAAATTCTATGCTCTTCTAATAGCTGTAGAATAACAATGGTTAGTTTAATAAGAATTAAGTAGCTACTGCATATTATGAGTTATCTCTAGTACCTTTGACCTTGTCATCAAGAGAGAAGTATAAGATCTTCTACGGCGAGATTTTTTATTAGAAATAATATCCAAATCAACCATGCTCGTCTTTTCGGCATCAAATGAAGTCTCCCTATCAGACAGTTCAGAAGAAACCATTTTTGGAACACTTTCCATAACACAAGCTGCCACAACTGTGTTGTTTTCTGCAGATGTGATTGCTGCAATAGAGGAGGGGTTCTCCGTGTTGGCTGGAACTTTGGATCTCGCAGCCTTATAGCCATAGGAATACTCAATTGCAGTCTTCGCTAATGGCTGGATAAGGATGCATAAACAAGAAAACATCATTACTAAAACTCAATGATCAAACTAACATCATAGTTTACACAATGGATTAACTGAAGAGAGCTGGAATCTACTTAATACAGCCTAACAAACCTAAGGCTTTCGAGATGATAGGATGGGTCGTTGTTGAATTTTTAGGCACATGAAGCAGGAAAACCTGCACTTTCTAGTTTGTCTAACTCAGAATAAGCTATTTATCCCTGAACTCTGACGGATATATATCTAGAAAGAAATCAACACTTAATTTTCACTGGTGAACAACTGACCACATTTCAGCTTTCAACATTTGCATTACGGCCAAAGTTGTTGAGTCTCAAATACGTATAAATATGGTGGCAGCATTGGTTATATTTTTCAGTTTTTGTCTATCAGTTACATTTTCATGAATTTAACATCTCACCAGAAGAAAACCCCAGGATCAGCTGTTCAACAAGAAACTTAATTTATCCAAAAAGTTGGAGGAAGGCATGAGTAAGCAAACAAATGAACAGATGCCTCGCATACCCTGAGTGATTTGTTGGACGTGTTGTAAACATGCCTGGAACTCGTAGCCCTGGAACAAACACACAACTCTTAGCCTATCCGTTTGTCAGCTCTAACAATAGTGGAGAACTCATTATGGCAGTTCAGGAAAATGCTTGCATCACATTTATGCACATGAGATTAAGCCCGACATTAACTTTGGATCATGCATTGACTTGCACTAGTTATAAAAATCTGAATAATGCTTACGCTGGTATTGAGCCTTCACTTGCCCTGTTCCTGCGTAGCTGCCCCCTACCCTTACCCACTTGCGCAACTATTTTCTTACCGAGTTTGGGCTTAACTGAAGTTAGCAACAGCCAAATCAACATCATTAGTACACTGCAAGGTACACCTTGGAGACTCATAAATTACAAAGTTGTACCTGTAAAACTTCCAGTCTTCTGGGTCTTGTCTGAGCCTTTATCATTTTCCTACATCAACGACTATAAATTAGTGGCAATACAAATATTCGTCACATATTTGATTTCCAGCACGTAGGTTTTAAGTTTTAACAACCTTTGAATCTCTTCTTTTACCCTGAAATGATGTCATCAACACAGATGAAGACCTGCTTCATGATTGAAAACGATACGTTATAACTTAAACTACTAAAAGTGCTCTTATCATCACATAAAAGAGGGTGAAGTATTTAAATGCTATGCCTAGATGTAAATATGGTGGGTTTCTATCTCTTGTGGATACAACATAGTCCACTATAAGACAAGAGTATTGTTGGACGTACACATATTGAACATGAGTTCACAGCATACAAATAGGATCAGCGGTACCTGCTACTATTACTAATGGATACCCGTTTGGGAATTCTAGTCTTGTTCCTTGCATTATTTGACGAACTCCCCAGCTCTATGCCACCTGACATAATCAGGGACCATGAACAACTAAGTCAATGTTGCAAGTAAGAGTAATACAGTAAATCTTTTGAACACTCACTTACACTTACTTTGAGATTTGGGATCACCAACTCCTTGACTTGGATTATCTCTAAGTATACCCTGTTTGCGTAGCCAAAATATATGTTAGTATCCATGTCTGACTAACTTGTGAAATGTGACTAACATAATGAGGTGACTTGATGACACGCAAATTTCAAGTAACTTTAAAATTTCATACCAATGAAGGTTTTCTCGTTTTGGAGTTCACGATCCTAGAGTTTGAGCTTGTTGACACCCTGAAAGTGAACAGTACACATAATGCAAGATGAATGGACAGATTTTAGACATAAGTAAGGGCAGTGTCCTTTAGGTGCCAAATAAAAAGTTCAGAAACATGTAGCAAGCACAACGGAAAAGCCAATTGCCTATGAACAGCAAGAAACAATCAGCGGAAAATATTACTTAAGCAAATGCTATTTATTTGTTTCCATCAGCAAAATATTTTACTTACAATGGCTTAGATCCAGCGGCCTTTTGAAAGCTGCGACCGACATTGCTTACATCAACTAATGCTTTTCTTCTGACCGTAACTTTTACTGGAGAACTATTACAGTTAGCAATAAACCTTATGATAGTTTGGAAGGGGTAAACTACCATTAACTAAATAGAATACTGAAGTATTTACCATCTTTGTCATTCTTGTCTTTGATGTTCTGCCCAATCTTTGAATAGACCTTCATATCAGATGTCACATGGTAAGCAGAAGTGGGGTGTATTCTCAACATGGGAGCATTACTGATTCGAGAAAAGGAATGATTGAAAAAGTAATTACCTTTGAACTAGTCGATGCAATGGAAAGATTTCCGGTGCCAGATGGCACAAATGGTCTTCTACAAGTACTGGTGGATAGTAGATAACATATTAAAATACAGATGTGGAAATAGAACTGCAACTCAACTGGGTAGGGCGGCGGGGGGTAAGTTGAGATAGCCAGTATAAATTGTAGGACACTTAACAAGGTGTAGCATTCAATACCTTGCAGCGGCATGGGTTTGTGGGCGAGCTTCAGCACTGGAAAGATAAGAAGAGAAGTTATGAATCGAAGAAAGGTAACTCTACATTTGGAAAACTGATAATCTTGATGAAGGTAATTCTACTTACAGGACATGAAGCGCACGTACAACCTTCTGGCTATCTGGAAGAAGATCACTGTTTCCCGAATCAACTAGAATTTTGGAACAGAGAGTAAGATTTAACAGAAACGCTTGGCAAAGTAGAAGATGAACATAGAAATCATAGCAAAGAAATAGTAGCATAAGGAGCTTAAGGAAGGGGATACCTGTGTGTTGACTGGGGCGCAGGGGAGCTCTTCTCTGAAATTTAACAAGAAAATAGGGTTACTAGTCAGAAGGGAGGAACATCATGAATACAGAAACAAACACAAAGCGCAAATGACAATGAATTACTTTGGTGGTAACCATAGCAGCAATTGATTCGTGGAGCGAAACCTATTTCTGTTTACTTCGGCTTTCCACTTTCTTTTCCCCGAATCTTTTCTGGTCTGTAAACGGAAGGTAGTGAAGCAAAGAAAATAGGGTTAGCAAGTTCAATGTTGGTAGAAAATGCAAAGCTAAGAGTAGAAAAATACAGGAGACGCTTGACGATTAAGCTATCGTCGTGGCTCCACCGCTGCTGCGGAGGTGCCGTCCAACGACAGATCGAAGTACCAATTGCCAGAATAAAAGGAAATCAGTAAAGAGGACGACGAGATGGCGAACACAAGAAGGAAAGAAGATTTACGATTCTCAGACTGGGAATCGGAACAACGAGGAATGTTGTGGAAGTGTAGATCCTTGGGAGATTAGGCGTCGCCGGCGGGAGTTGTAATGGGGGAACAACCAGCAGTAACCGTTTGATTTGAATCTAACGAGATGCGAAGACTAGTAATCGAGCGGGACTCGTCGCCGACATGACCTCCTCTCTCCTTGCAATTCAAATTGGCAACAGACTCGATTTTTCTTAGTTACCGTTGGGCCCAGAGCCTATCGTAACGAATGCTTTTATACGAAGTACGAGTCCAGTGGGCTTCTTTGCACTTTTTATAAATTGAGCAAATTTTTTTTTTAGCTAAATAAATTGAGCAATTTTTTTTTTTTTATAGGCAAAACGTCAATTCTCATTAATGGGTGCTTGAAAAGCAAACATCATACAGAATATTGTCCATCCCGAAGGGAGGGGAATATCTCGTCAGAGACTGTCCTAAGGAGGAGGATAATGAACAATTTTTATTCAACAAAACATGAAATACCTATATAAAAGTTCAGGGACAAAACAACTCTAAGATGGATATACTCTAAATAATACTGACTATACTATCTCTGTGTCCCGTAGCAAAGATCCTGAGCTCTTCTTTAATGCATTCACTTAGCAAGGAAGCATTTTGGTCTATCAGACACCTTGTTACATCTTTCAATCCATATGTAACTAATCATGATTCTCAATAGCAGCATTTTAGCCTTTGTAACATCTTTTCCTCCACTCCATTTATAGGTGCAAGAAATTCAATGGGGTGGAATTAATCACCTACCTTGTGTAAATACAACTAGTAAACAAATGATCTCTAGTCTCTCATCTGTGCAGCACAAGACACACTTACTATCAATAGTGTTTATTCCATTTCTTCACTTTGTTTGTATTATAGATTATGTCATTAATCACCAACCAAGTTGTAAGGTATCTCATGGGGATCGTAAATCTAGTCCATACTGTATCATACCAAGGAACCATAGTACCAAAATTTATAATAGTGTTTCACAGTAAACACAACTTTTATTTCACCATATACTTACCATTCCATGCCAAATCACCATCATTGTCACTGGGCCACGTACTGTCTGATGGAACTTCTGATCTTAAGGAGCCCAATCTAGTGTCATGAACCAGATGTAGGAATCACAATTAGTCAATAATTTCGAGTAACACCAATACACAAGAATCATAATTTTGAGCCAACATGCTTGTATCTGCAGAAGTTGACCAACTAAGATAGAATTTGGGTCAGTGTTCACTATTTTCTGCAATACACGACCAATCATGGATTTACAACATCCATCCTCCTCCACTCCTTGCAGTACAAAGGATTTCCCCTGCAGTTAAAAGACATTCGTAGTTTCTCACCATCTCTACTGGACTGATGGTTTTGAGCCAATTACACCATAGCACCATGTCATTATCTTTTAGAGGCAATATCCTCACGTCATTGTTAAACTTTTGGTTCTGCATATACTAAGTAAAGCCCTTGCATATGTCTGTGCTCATCAGAGATTTACCATTTTCCACTGTGACTCTCATAGAGTGTACTAGTTGAGGGTCACGTTTCAACTCTCTAGCAATGATCTTACTCACGAAAGTGTGGCTGCTTCCTGAGTCAATGAGGATCATCACAATGGTCCTTCCCACCTTGCCTTTTAGCTTGATGGCATGGACAGAGGCAGTCCCCCTTGTGGCTTGCATAAAGACTTATTCAACCTCCTCATGTTCAGTCTCATCATTCTCTTCATCTTCCAAGCTATCTTCCTGGTCAACATCAACCATTTCCCTCTCTAACACCTACTTAATTCCCGAGTTTCCTTCTTCTTGCTTCCATGGAAGTTTCTTCCATTCAAGCTTGTAGGAAGGCTGTTGTCAGGTCAGGAAGAGCTAGCATTAGTAAGACCGGTTGAATCTCTTCATTTAGTCCACTAATGAAGTTGTGGACGAAGTAAGCTCCCCCCAAAACAGGGTTCAGCCTAAACATCGCCTCTATTTAAGGTCTCCTAACCTCTCTTGGTAGTCCAGTACACTTTCATTTTGTCTGTTTGTTGAAAGCCCCAAGTCCCCAACAATGTTGTTGTGCACAGGGTCACCAAACCTCTGAAGCAAGGCACCTAAAAAACTCTTCCCACTATGGTACATGTCTTCCAGCCAATCCTCTCTCTTCATCTAAGCTCTTTTTTATGTTTTCTCTCTCCACAGGATGCTCTGAATTCTTGGAGTATCCCATGCGAAACTCCCCCGTGGAGCAGGCTATTCCCGGAAGGGAACATGTTACAGGTCAAGTTCTCCCAGTTTGGGAGAATGCCAACCGCCTCAACCAAACCAAACAGGTCTTATCTTGGGGATACTGCCCCTGCATCAGGCGTAAGGCCATTAATGCCCCTCCTTCCTCTGAAACAAAATCTTTCCCAGATTTGGAAAAGTTATTGCTAACATCTAATCATAAGAAGCAAACGCGTGAATACCTTTTTTGGAAGAAAAGAGGAAGACTTAAACTCTTCTTCAGGCACTGCATTGAGGATGAAGCATTTATGAAGCTGATTGACAGTCCAGCTTCCTCTGACATTCTCATTGATGGAGTTGGTACTTCATTCCTCAGAAGGAAAGATATGATCCGCTTTAAAAATAACACCTGGGGAGGAGAATAAAGAACCAGTACCAGTTACCTGCATTTTCCGATCACATCCTCCGACCAAAGCTTCCGATCAGAGTCAAACTTCCCCCACCAACACTACCATGGATTCCCTAATGACCCAAGCCGAAAACCTAAACATCAACCCACACAAGCTGAAAATGAAGATTAGACCTACTGCCAAACCCAGTACTAAATTTCAAATGGTTGGAAAGTGCATTGGAACTAAGCCGATCAGTCTAGGAGCAGCAATAGGAACAGCGAGATGAGCGTGGACCAGATCCGGCCAGTTCGACACCTACCAGCTACCAGACAAGCCATCGTTCTTCATCTTCACTTTCAAGACGGCAACCTATAGAAGCCTGGCCTGGAACCATCAACCCTTGGTCATCTCTGGATCCCTACTCTCTCTCAGACTGTGGAACGGACAAGGAGAACCAGAGAAGCTGAACTTCAAGGAGATCCCACTATGGCTACATTTGTTCAATATTCCTCTGTGTTATAAACCGAAACTGACATCAAAACTATCACTAATGAATTTGCTAGTTTCATTGAAATAGATAGCAAAGGTATTAATCCCAATACATGGAGAAGAGTAGTGAGAGTTTTTGCCATGGTGGACATCACTGCACCGCTGGTTGATTGCTTCGACCTAACGGACGAATCGGTGTCGGACGAAGAGCTAACCCAGGAGGTCACTGTCAAGTATGAGAGGATTCAAGAATACTGCTTCTACTGTGGGATAATCGCTCATACGATGGAGACATGTAAGCTGAGGGAGGCCCATATCAAAGCAGGTGAAAGTGGCATTCCATCGGGGAGATACAACTTCAATATCAAAGTGGGATACGGAGAGAATGAAGTGGAAGAAGAGGAGGAGGAGCACGAAGGCTGGTCGGAAAACTTTGACTCATACGGATTCCTAAGGCGCCATAACTCTCCTTCCCCATCGGACTCATCGAATGGAAACGCCGGCAACTTCTAATCTCTCTCCGGCGGATCAACCTCGCGACAAGGGACACAAGGATCGAGGCTACACCTGAACCAACCCTACCTAGGCCCTGACACAACTCTACAACTCCCAACGGCTATGAGTCCCATCCCACCCACTGACCTCACCATCACCCCAAGTAGTTACTTTACACCAACGTTTAGTTACATATTCCCAGAAACTTCCTGTCACCCTAACTTGACCAATCACTCGCCCCTGCAACCCAGAAACCTGAGCTTCGACTTGAACGAAAACCCCAACCCTAACCCAACCCCTCTTAACCCCAGCCTGGACGTTCCCCCAGGTTTCACCCCCATCTGGACCACCAACCCAGAGCCCAACCTCAACAACCTTCTCCAAAAATGACCCTTTTTATATCCAGTCCAACCCGGGCCTCACTTTACCCCTCCTAGCCCAGCCCATGAACCCTGAACCATCTTTCCATAGCCCATCAGCCTTCAACTCTAACCCAGCCGGATCTAGCTCATTCAGCCCTCTACCTAACCGTTACCTTTGCCCCAACCCAGTTACCCAAAACCAAACCTCCTCCCATCCAGACGGCCATAACACATACAGTACCTTTCCTCATCTTACCCTCTCCCAAATACACAATGCCATGTGGTCCCCAATCTACAACCCAACGAGCTCCTGATCCCCAGCCTTTAACCAAAACTCGGAGTGGCCCATCTCCCCTTTACCCAACGACCTGGTTCATCCGACTCCCTTCCCCATTATGGTTGAACCCAATCAGATCCCTATTAACTTGAACCCATCTGAGGAGCTGCAATCCTTCACATTCGAGAACATATTCCCCGGCCCCACAGACTCAAGCCTCTCTCTTCGTCTCCAGCCTATGGTTAGCAAGAAGAGGAAGTCGAATGATGGCTATGCTTTCCCTGATTACCCTGGATCTGTCGGATCCACTTCCAAAAATAAAGGGAATCGAAGGAAACCGTTCAGCAAGGCAAGCAACTACCACCGCCGACACCAAAAAGAAGCCCCGATCATCCAGGGGCCCACTTGGCACAGGCGACCAGTAACCCCCCCTTTGACCTCAGGTCGGAAGACGACCCCCCGGCGGTGGCGGAGAAGCCACCTCGCCTCGAATGAATCTCTTAGCTGGAACTGTCGCGATTCGGGGCAACACCGGACAGTCAGTCACCTGCGGAACCTCTCACGCAGACATCGCCCGGCTATTGTCTTTTTAATGGAGACAAAGCAGCAGTCAGCCAACCTAAATAATCTGAAAGTCAATCTTAACTATGCTAATGGGTTCTACGTCAACCCTATTAACCTCTCTAGAGGCCTCTCACTTTGGTGGGTAAACGACGTACCTATCTCTATTATCTGTCATTCCAAGAACTTTATTCATGTGGTTGTAAACCTGGATCGTGAATACTATATCACCTTTGTGTATGCTCCATGTATCTTATCCGAAAGAACTAACATGTGGAACGAGATTAGTAACCTTAGACAGGGAAATGATGACCCGTGGATCATTATTGGTGATCAAAATGCCATAAGATACAACTACGAGAAAGAAGGAGGGAATGGAATTAACAATCCGGCGGCAAACGCCTTCAATGACTTCATTGCCAGAAATACTCTCATTGACCTCGGCTACCAAGGGGACTGTAACACCCGTCCCAAACCAACCCGGGTTTACCCATGGTCGAACCGGTTTGAGTGCTACTCGAAGATACAACATTTAAATAAAGGAGTAAAACGCAGCGGAAACAGAAACAACTCTCCATTAAAAAGTTCAAAATCAACTGAAGGCCTTCATTACATAAAATCTGAAATCCGAAACCAAATCTCAAAACGATTACAAAATTCCCAACCAAAGGTGTCAACTGAAATCTAAAATTAAAACAGTGGTCACTCCACAATAGCTTCCTAATCTTCACTTCACAACTCCAACCTGCAACTCCTCCGAACTCAACCGAACACCTGAAAAGAGAAACTGGGGGGGGATCAGCTTCCTAATGAAACTGAGCGAACCCACTAGGTTTAACTATGCGCCGAACCTAGCCTAAGAGCGATCCCAACTCCGCACACAAACAACAATGGAATCTGACACAGCCATCCTCATTTTAATTCCTAACATGATACTAGGTGATCACATAAGCTCAAATCTCAATTAACATCCACAAGAGTTTAACATGCATAAGCTCAACATTACACCGCATCCAACTCCACATTATGCAACAGAGAAAACCACATGCACAAACATAACCAAAATCATGTAACCACTCGTCCCCCAATTCAATCAATACTCATACATTCACCTTCACACGCATACATTTACTCTCCATTTCTCCTTCATATTTTCTAGGTGATCACACAGGTGCACTACTCAGTCCATTGCCCACAACTAACAGTCTCAACAATGTAACCCAAGTCATCCATTCACAAGTACACGATATAGCCAACTCATGTAGCGCACAGTTCAACATTACATCACAATACAACTCACTATCACTAACAACACTTCCACTCACACATCAACCACAACACCCACACATTAACCACAACACCCACATTACCCAAATTCACACTTATCATCATCATCAATCCTAGACCATTCAACTCCTATCTCACATCTCATCACAACAACATAATTCACAACACAACACTAGGCACCTCACTAACACCTCCAATACACATACCATACACGAATCACACATGCATCTTATTCCACACACACTCACAAACACGCATACACCACCGCACATAACCAAGCATTCTCATCACTAACACATACCACACATTCATTGATCTAGGTGAGTTCATTAGGCGCCATAAGGAGTTATTCCCCCGCTACCCCCGCCGGCCTCGTGCTCCCCTACCGCATGGGGAACACGTCACATATCCACAATTCCACAATTCCACAATTCCACAATTCCACTCCCCGTCGGGAGACTAATCTACCAGTCCGTCGGTAGGCCCTAACCACCAGTCCGTCGGTGGGTGAAACACATTTGGGGTATCGTTGGCTCCTTCCAGTTATATCATTTAAATTTGATTAATTCCACTTTACAAACCCACTTCCCAATTCCACTTTACAAATCCACGACACAAATTACACATCACAATGCCACATCACAATACCACAACACAAACCCACACCATGATTCCACACACACAATTCCACGTTCTAGTTCCAAACACCAATTCTATGTTCTAATTCTAGGACATAATTCTAGTCTAACCACAACCGGCAATAATAGATACAATCATAGAATTCATCGCATCCAACCCCATCTCATCTCACATTTCTAGATCAAATACATTAGCTATCATCTTATATCCCAATCCCCACATCACACATAGATCAACACAATCATCATACGTCAATCACAAGACAGTTATTCAGTTTTACTCTCATAGGTTCATGCAAGACCTAATTCTGTTCTAAGTCTATTAAACTCCGCACTCCCATTTCTAGCCACCTAGTCAACTATACACTCACACAAGTCAACCATACAATCACACCAGTCACCCAACACCACATAACAGTAACAATCACGACAACATCAATTTACCATTTCAACTCTCCTATTGAGCATTACTAGATTAAACCACATAATCTATCTAGTTCACATAATTCATCTAACACGATTCCTAGCCACAATTCGACCAATTCTGACATCCTCATTCTTCTCTACCATTTACCAATCCACATTCAAGACTCCAACCTTACTACGATAACCAAAAGACACACTATCAATCACCATCACACACAACATCAATTTCATTCAAATCAATCATACGACCCCAGTTCAACTAGTTCATGCAATCACACCACCCAATTCCATTACTCAATTCCATTTACCAATTCCCTTAACCAATTCCATAAGTCAATTCCACGTACCGATTCTATTGTCCAATTCCATACCTACATTCCCTACCGATTCCAGTAGCCAGTTCTAAGTCATAGTCTACCACCCTAAACACATTAACAACCACCTTCACACGCATCATCAATTCTACCTAAAAGGCACGTTGCATAATTCATACATCAACACCTAGCATCATCTCAATCCCAACATCATGTAAACCCACACGATCCAAATCATTCAATAATCCCACATCACACATAACCACACATCACAAGACATTCAACGCCTCCCACGGCACAAACAGTTTAAGGGTAAACGGCTAGCTCACCGGCCACCCCCACCTGCAAGTACAGGGGAAGCCATGTCATGAGTCGTAGGGTTACCCTCCTGTACGTCCTTCATTGGATGACCACACATTGGTGGAGCCATCCACCTGTTCATCAATTAAGGGCGACCCCACATTCGCAGGACCACCCTCCTGCAACCACAGACTGACAATAACATAATATACATAATTCTCATGTTCACAAACCCGTCCCTCCTATCACTCTTTACTAGTTCCGATCAATTTATCATCCATGTTAATCAATTTCTCCAATAAAACTAATCACAAACAGCCATCAATCATCAACCAATCCATCAATTAACAAATATCCAACAATCATCAAAACAGCATATTTCACAGAACAATCAATTGCAGAACAATTTTCCCCTTTTACTCTCTTTCAATTTCATGCAAGGCCCTACATTTTTGTAAGTCTGAATTGTAACTCCTCACACCGACAAGACTACCTATCGTACGCTAAACCCTCACCTGACAAGAAGACGAGGCTCTAAACTCTTCAAGAAACCCGAACAACCAAACTCTCAGACACCAAAAACGTAGCTATCCTCCTCTTCACCGACAGCAGCTTACTCCGAAATATCCAGAACTTCTGGGTGCTATCTCTTCTCTCATCACAACGAACTCATAGCAAGAAACGGATCGCCAATCGGATCTCTACAACTCTCAGAATCGAGGTTTGAAGTTTTGGAGATTTCTGGCTGAGACACAAAAACGTAGCTCTTCCTTCTTCCACGGACAGCAGCCTGCTCCGACCCAGCCAGAACCACGACATAGCGATCTCTTCCTCTCACCGCCACGAACGTGTAGCAAGAAACGGATCGTCAATCGGAGCTCTACAACTCCCGGAATCAAGGATTGACCCAAATGGGTTTTTGGTTCTTCAAACACGGGTTTGGGGGAAGATGGAGAAAATGAAAAAGTGAAGAAACTCCTAAAATCCAAATTTTAACACTCAATGCATGAAACACGGCCCACGTATCATCAAATGCACCCCCAAGGTGTTTTAACTCGACCCAACTCAAATTCGAACGTCCCGAACTTCGATGAGACCTCAAGAACATTGTTTCCAATGTTTAAACCATCCAAACTCGAGTTCCAATCCGTTTGGTTGGGCGGGATGTTACAAGTCTCCACAACTTCAAGAGATTTCGTCCCCGAAATCACAACCCAACTCACTCTAGCAACGCAACCACAAATCACAGCAACAAATGCAGCAGCAACATAGGGATCACATTACCTCCCGAAACATCCTTTTAACGGCTCTAACAACACACACCTTCTAAGGGCACTACTCCCACACTACTTCGAACTTCTACCTAACAGACACGCACAACCGAACCTCGACGACACTACTCACCACAAGAACACAACCAAAACGCAACCAACACAACTCACACGAGAGCACAAGCACAACACAAGCAAGCAAGAAAACTCTCAGCTAACACCTCCGACCAGAACTTCACACTCCTCGAACACTCCACTTAACTCAACAAAATTCTACAAGGGCTCTACTCTTCCAACCAACCTCCTAGTCTACCACCACTTCCACTCCCAACTACTCCGACACCCTCTTCACTACAGGAGGACACAAAACGTTTCAGTTGATCAATTTTCATAAATCACATTGCATTTCAAATCACTCTCCTTTCAAGCTCAAAACACTTTCCTTTCAAAACTTCCCACCCATTTCAAAACACTTTGAAAATCCCTGGAAAGTCGGTCCTGTGCTGATGCTCCATCCTTTCCCCATATGAGGTTAATTACTCCTCTAGAAGAAGAGACGAATCACCAACACAGCAGCAACTAACCAGGCTCTGATACCACTTGTAACACCCGTCCCAAACCGACCCGGGTTTACCCATGGTCAAACTGGTTTGAGTGCTACTCGAAGATACAGCATTTAAATAAAGGAGTAAAACGCAGCGGAAACAGAAACAACTCTTCATTAAAAAGTTCAAAATCAACTGAAGGCCTTCATTACATAAAATCTGAAATCCGAAACCAAATCTCAAAACGATTACAAAATTCCCAACCAAAGGTGTCAACTGAAATCTAAAATTAAAACAGTGGTCACTCCACAATAGCTTCCTAATCTTCACTTCACAACTCCAACCTGCAACTCCTCCGAACTCAACCGAACACCTGAAAAGAGAAACTGGGGGGGGGGATCAGCTTCCTAATGAAACTGAGCGAACCCACTAGGTTTAACTATGCGCCGAACCTAGCCTAAGAGCGATCCCAACTCCGCACACAAACAACAATGGAATCTGACACAGCCATCCTCATTTTAATTCCTAACATGATACTAGGTGATCACATAAGCTCAAATCTCAATTAACATCCACAAGTGTTTAACATGCATAAGCTCAACATTACACCGCATCCAACTCCACATTATGCAACAGAGAAAACCACATGCACAAACATAACCAAAATCATGTAACCACTCGTCCCCCAATTCAATCAATACTCATACATTCACCTTCACACGCATACATTTACTCTCCATTTCTCCTTCATATTTTCTAGGTGATCACACAGGTGCACTACTCAGTCCATTGCCCACAACTAACAGTCTCAACAATGTAACCCAAGTCATCCATTCACAAGTACACGATATAGCCAACTCATGTAGCGCACAGTTCAACATTACATCACAATACAACTCACTATCACTAACAACACTTCCACTCACACATCAACCACAACACCCACACATTAACCACAACACCCACATTACCCAAATTCACACTTATCATCATCATCAATCCTAGACCATTCAACTCCTATCTCACATCTCATCACAACAACATAATTCACAACACAACACTAGGCACCTCACTAACACCTCTAATACACATACCATACACGAATCACACATGCATCTTATTCCACACACACTCACAAACACGCATACACCACCGCACATAACCAAGCATTCTCATCACTAACACATACCACACATTCATTGATCTAGGTGAGTTCATTAGGCGCCATAAGGAGTTATTCCCCCGCTACCCCGCCGGCCTCGTGCTCCCCTACCCATGGGGAACACGCCACAATCCACATTCCAAATTCCAAATTCCACAATTCCACTCCCCGTCGGGAGACTAATCTAGCCAGTCCGTCGGTAGGCCCTAACCACCAGTCCGTCGGTGGGTGAAACACATTTGGGGTAACGTTGGCTCCTTCCAGTTATATCATTTAAATTCCATTTGATTAATTCCACTTTACAAACCCACTTCCCAATTCCACTTTACAAATCCACTACACAAATTACACATCACAAAGCCACATCACAATACCACAACACAAACCCACATCACAAATCCACACCATGATTCCACCACACAATTCCACGTTCTAGTTCCAAACACCAATTCTATGTTCTAATTCTAGGACATAATTCTAGTCTAACCACAACCGACAATAATAGATACAATCATAGAATTCATCGCATCCAACCCCATCTCATCTCACATTTCTAGATCAAATACATTAGCTATCATCTTATATCCCAATCCCCACATCACACATAGATCAGCACAATCATCATACGTCAATCACAAGACAGTTATTCAGTTTTACTCTCATAGGTTCATGCAAGACCTAATTCTGTTCTAAGTCTATTAAACTCCGCACTCCCATTTCTAGCCACCTAGTCAACTATACACTCACACAAGTCAACCATACAATCACACCAGTCACCCAACACCACATAACAGTAACAATCACGACAACATCAATTTACCATTTCAACTCTCCTATTGAGCATTACTAGATTAAACCACATAATCTATCTAGTTCACATAATTCATCTAACACGATTCCTAGCCACAATTCGACCAATTCTGACATCCTCATTCTTCTCTACCATTTACCAATCCACATTCAAGACTCCAACCTTACTACGATAACCAAAAGACACACTAGCAATCACCATCACACACAACATCAATTTCATTCAAATCAATCATACGACCCCAGTTCAACTAGTTCATGCAATCACACCACCCAATTCCATTACTCAATTCCATTTACCAATTCCCTTAACCAATTCCATAAGTCAATTCCACGTACCGATTCTATTGTCCAATTCCATACTTACATTCCCTACCGATTCCAGTAGCCAGTTCTAAGTCATAGTCTACCACCCTAAACACATTAACAACCACCTTCACACGCATCATCAATTCTACCTAAAAGGCACGTTGCATAATTCATACATCAACACCTAGCATCATCTCAATCCCAACATCATGTAAACCCACACGATCCAAATCATTCAATAATCCCACATCACACATAACCACACATCACAAGACATTCAACGCCTCCCACGGCACAAACAGTTTAAGGGTAAACGGCTAGCTCACCGGCCACCCCCACCTGCAAGTACAGGGGAAGCCATGTCATGAGTCGTAGGGTTACCCTCCTGTACGTCCTTCATTGGATGACCACACATTGGTGGAGCCATCCACCTGTTCATCAATTCAGGGCGACCCCACATTGGCAGGACCACCCTCCTGCAACCACAGACTGACAATAACATAATATACACAATTCTCATGTTCACAAACCCGTCCCTCCTATCACTCTTTACTAGTTCCGATCAATTTATCATCCATGTTAATCAATTTCTCCAATAAAACTAATCACAAACAGCCATCAATCATCAACCAATCCATCAATTAACAAATATCCAACAATCATCAAAACAGCATATTTCACAGAACAATCAATTGCAGAACAATTTTCCCCTTTTACTCTCTTTCAATTTCATGCAAGGCCCTACATTTTTGTAAGTCTGAATTGTAACTCCTCACACCGACAAGACTACCTATCGTACGCTAAACCCTCACCTGACAAGAAGACGAGGCTCTAAACTCTTCAAGAAACCCGAACAACCAAACTCTCAGACACCAAAAACGTAGCTATCCTCCTCTTCACCGACAGCAGCTTACTCCGAAATATCCAGAACTTCTGGGTGGATTCTTCCTCTCATCACAACGAACTCATAGCAAGAAACGGATCGCCAATCGGATCTCTACAACTCTCAGAATCGAGGTTTGAAGTTTTGGAGATTTCTGGCTGAGACACAAAAAGTAGCTCTTCCTTCTTCCATGGACAGCAGCCTGCTCCGACCCAGCCAGAACCACGACTATCGATCTCTTCCTCTCACCACCACAAACGTGTAGCAAGAAAGGATCATCAATCGGAGCTCTACAACTCCCGGAATCAAGGATTGACCCAAATGGGTTTTTGGTTCTTCAAACACGGGTTTGGGGGAAGATGGAGAAAATGAAAAAGTGAAGAAACTCCTAAAATCCGAATTTTAATACTCAATGCATGAAACACGGCCCACGTATCATCAAATGCACCCCCAAGGTGTTTTAACTCGACCCAACTCAAATTCGAACGTCCCGAACTTCGATGGGACCTCAAGAACATTGTTTCCAATGTCTAAACCATCCAAACTCGAGTTCCAATCTGTTTGGTTGGGCGGGGATGTTACAGGGACCCTTCACCTGGTACAATGGCCAAAGCGGAACGAATCAAATTAGAGAACGTATCGATCAAGGCCTAGCCAACCAGCATGGAGACTCTTATTTGACAAAGCCCTCATCTTCCATGAAGGGAAAATCGGATCGGATCACAGGCCGCACAGGCCGTAGAGCTACTCCCCATAATTGGATTACGTTGCTACATTCTGAGGATTTATCCTCTATCCAAATTGTATTTGCCCCGATGGAGAATGATCAATGAATTGAACTACTTTTTCAAAAAAAAAAAAAGTACATGTCTTCCAGCACACCACCTTTGATACCACACATTTGTTTTGTCCTCCAGGAAGAGTGAAGCGAGCTCTACCTTTGGTTAACCGCGACTCCATGGATGGTGAACAACTTCCCACATTTTCAAATCCAACTAGCAGGGTTTGTGCGCGAAAAGTATGGAAAGTCTAACCTGGGAAGGAGTTGTGCAGCAACTGGTCTTGGTGGTGAATTTCCCATGATGTAGTTTCCTCCTTCTGGTGGTTCTGGTTGGTTTTGCTTTTGCTGTGCGTTTTGCAGGTCAATCAGACACTACATCATGGTTTCTAATATGTCAAACCTCTTAGTATGTAAAGCCTGAATGGTCTCTAGAGTAGCTAACCTTTGAGCGTTAGTCATGGACAGAGATGCTCTAATACCACTTTGTAACAATCCTTAATCGGAGCTCCGACCAAGTGAGAAAAGGAGTTGGTGAAGAGAGAAGGGAGAGAAAAAGTAGAAGGATAATTTGAGAGAGAGAGAGACAGACAACGTTTCTAATTCATTGAAAATATTCAGAGTTGCAGGCTCTATTACATAGGGGGTAAAACCAGCTGACAATCTCAGCTACAGAAAGGCTGACAAAACCATTTCAAAAAGGAAAATAACAAATTAGTCCTGATATTAACTTAACTTAACAAAATGAATAAACCCTTTTCCAATCGAAGTCGAAGTTTTTCATCTGGGTTTTCAAATTTGATTGGTCACATTAACGAGGAATGAACGACGGCCACATCAGTCGGAGGGGAAGGATGACCGGCGACCACTGTAGCCGAACGAGTATGGACATTTCATGTGAAACCATGTATGTTTTATACAGGGACTATTTATTCTTTATCTATGGCATCCACGTATTTTCTAGTTAATCTAATTGATGAGTGCGAACCATAACCTCAATTGCTTCAAATGATTCATCTATCTAGTGGTGCATCGTAAACCAAATACTAATGATGCTTGCTTGGGGCCAATTTCAGAAATATAGATCAGCAGTCAGCACTGTATCTCTCGTATTACAACACTCAGATCATTCGCAAAAGTTGAAACCAACCCCATTTGGCCATTCTCTCTCAAAAATAACAAATTAAGTAAATTAATTCTACATCCAACTGTGACAATGCAAAGTTCTTGTAACCACCACCACCACCACCCTATGTCATGGAGAATCAAACAGCATGATCATCATCAAATGTTCGCTGATGGTAGATTTTAGGCACTACTTACAGGGACTTGGGCCTTCCAGTTCCTAATCGCGAAACGGAGTGAGATCAATATTCATACTCTTCTTCCCTTTACTCGCCCTCTTCAATTCCAGCCAGAAAACAACAACCACCATTACATTAGTTCAACTTCAACATTATGTACTCGGTATTAGACATAAACTGGCCCTAGCTCCAGACAGAAAACAGTCGACCTAAATACGAGAACGCTGCAATCATCAACTGCAAGAGATTAGGGAACTTACAGCTATCGCCATTAGCTCTTCTAGCAGTTCCTCCAAGTTCCGCAGTGGCTGTTGATTTTCAATAATTTTAACACCAGTCAGTAAACACACTAACAAAACGACTTCTTTTCTTATCCGAGGTAAATATGAGTATGATGTGCATACCCACTGTGTCGGACCATCCACTGGTGCACTCAATGGATCATCATGTACCTAGTAACCCACAACAAACTCTTATAAGACTAAATGAAGTCTGTAATATTTCTACTGGCCATTCAACCAGTAACCAAATGCAAAACCTAATTTCAAGTAAGTGAAACATGATTGCCTAAAGTAGCCGAACTAGATAAGTTTTAGTAGGTACCTCCATAAAAATTCCATCCACCCCAACAGCAACTAGTAATGTTGCACAATCGTGGAAGAGCTCCACCCTCTCGGCAGCAGGAAAGGAAACTCTCATCAAAGCAGTCCTCCAAGCTATCCCCTCCTATATCATAGGCCTTTTCCTCCTCCCAAAACACTTGACCAATAAGATGAATTCGCGTGCCCGAAATTTTTTCTGGTCAGGGGATCAGAACAAAAGATCTATTCACAGGAAACACGGAGACATCCTTTGTACCCCAAAACATAAATGGGGCTTGGTTTTAGAGACTTTGAAACCTTCAACCTCGCCCTCCTAGCCAAGCAGGTGTGGCGACTTATGAATCTCAAGGATCCCCTTTGGGTTCGCCTCCTCAAGAGTAGATACTTTCCCAAATCCTCTTTCCTGGATGCCCGTAAAGGTGCTCGTCCATCCTGGATCTGGACAAGCCCGTGTGAGGTCAGATACACCCTTGACCTTGGCACAATACGAGTTATTGGAAATGGAGAGACCACTAGACTCACTAAAGATCCCTGGATTCCTCACGTACCGTCCCACAGCTTAAGGATCGACACAGGACCCTTTGATTTAGTGGCGGACTGGATCTCCGAGAGGTCCCGCTCCTGGAATTGGCAGACTATCAACTCATACTGCAACAAGGACCAGAGAGAGGCTATCCGTCTGATCCCAATTGGCCCGGCCAACCTCCAAGATTCTTGGAAATGGAAGTTCACCAAAGATGGAGCATTCACTGTCAAATCCGCTTACCAAGCAACCTTCAAAGACAACGACAACAGACAACACCTAAGTGGCACTATCCGAAGATACGACGACGATAAATGGAAGTGGCTATGGAGCCTTTCACTGCCACCCAAAATCCGATTCTTCCTTTGGAGATGCATTCATGATAGCTTGGCAACCAATAAGAACCTGACCAATAGGGGTTGTGCGACCTCTCCCTGTTGCGCTATCTGCAATTACAAGGAGGAGACTACCATACATTGTTTCTTCTATTGCCCCCACGCCTATCGTGCCTGGTCGTCCAACCTTGACAATTTCACCTGGCCAGATCCTCAGTACTCCTTTGCCTCTTGGATTTTTTCACGACTATCATGGATCCCTCCACCAACCTAACCTTAATTACCGGTCTGTGCTGGAACATCTGGAAAGCAAGGAATGTCTTCATTTTCAGAAATGACCTTACCCCCCTAACCATTATGGCCAATCAAGCGATAACTGATGCTTCCGAATGGAAGAAGAACTACAATCATAGCCAGAATGGTAACCCAACCAGGAATACCCATCCCCCGAACACTAATGTCCCACCGCCAGAAACTGCTCCTCTTAGAGTTTACTGTGACGCCTCCTTTGTAGGACAGTCACAGCAGGCGGCTTACGAAATTGTTGTCGTTAATTCCGACAGTACTGTGTGTGACGGACGTTCTGAGACCTTTCATTGTGCCTCCCCTATCATGGCAGAAGCTCGTGCGATCACAGAAGCAGTCCACTACGCAAATTCGGCCCCCTGCGGTGCTCCATCCTCTCAGATTGTCTTCACTTGGTCAACGCTATCAATGGACCTCAAGAGAAATGGATTAAATGGACACGCCGTAGAGCTATTCCCCATAATTGGATTACGTTGCTACATTCTGAGGATTTATCCTCTATCCAAATTGTATTTGCCCCGATGGAGAATGATCAATGAATTGAACTACTTTTTCAAAAAAAAAAAAAAGTACATGTCTTCCAGCACACCACCTTTGATACCCGACATTTGTTTTGTCCTCCAGGAAGAGTGAAGCGAGCTCTACCTGTTGGTTAACCGCGACTCCATGGATGGTGAACAACTTCCCACATTTTCAAATCCAACTAGCAGGGTTTGTGCGCGAAAAGTATGGAAAGTCCAACCTGGGAAGGAGTTGTGCAGCAACTGGTCTTGGTGGTGAATTTCCCATGATGTAGTTTCCTCCTTCTGGTGGTTCTGGTTGGTTTTGCTTTTGCTGTGCGTTTTGCAGGTCAATCAGACACTACATCATGGTTTCTAATATGTCAAACCTCTCAGTATGTAAAGCCTGAATGGTCTCTAGAGTAGCTAACCTTTGAGCATTAGTCATGGACAGAGATGCTCTAATACCACTTTGTAACAATCCTTAATCGGAGCTCCGACCAAGTGAGAAAAGGAGTTGGTGAAGAGAGAAGGGAGAGAAAAAGTAGAAGGATAATTTGAGAGAGAGAGAGACAGACAACGTTTCTAATTCATTGAAAATATTCAGAGTTGCAGGCTCTATTACATAGGGGGTAAAACCAGCTGACAATCTCAGCTACAGAAAGGCTGACAAAACCATTTCAAAAAGGAAAATAGCAAATTAGTCCTGATATTAACTTAACTTAACAAAATGAATAAACCCTTTTACAATCGAAGTCGAAGTTTTTCATCTGGGTTTTCAAATTTGATTGGTCACATTAACGAGGAGATGAACGACGGCCACATCAGTCGGAGGGGAAGGATGACCGGCGACCACTGTAGCCGAACGAGTATGGACATTTCATGTGAAACCATGTATGTTTTATACAGGGACTATTTATTCTTTATCTATGGCATCCACGTATTTTCTAGTTAATCTAATTGATGAGTGCGAACCATAACCTCAATTGCTTCAAATGATTCATCTATCTAGTGGTGCATCGTAAACCAAATACTAATGATGCTTGCTTGGGGCCAATTTCAGAAATATAGATCAGCAGTCAGCACTGTATCTCTCGTATTACAACACTCAGATCATTCGCAAAAGTTGAAACCAACCCCATTTGGCCATTCTCTCTCAAAAATAACAAATTAAGTAAATTAATTCTACATCCAACTGTGACAATGCAAAGTTCTTATACCACCACCACCACCCTATGTCATGGAGAATCAAACAGCATGATCATCATCAAATGTTCGCTGATGGTAGATTTTAGGCACTACTTACAGGGACTTGGGCCTTCCAGTTCCTAATCGCGAAACGGAGTGAGATCAATATTCATACTCTTCTTCCCTTTACTCGCCCTCTTCAATTCCAGCCAGAAAACAACAACCACCATTACATTAGTTCAACTTCAACATTATGTACTCGGTATTAGACATAAACTGGCCCTAGCTCCAGACAGAAAAAGTCAACCTAAATACGAGAACGCTGCAATCATCAACTGCAAGAGATTAGGGAACTTACAGCTATCGCCATTAGCTCTTCTAGCAGTTCCTCCAAGTTCCGCAGTGGCTGTTGATTTTCAATAATTTTAACACCAGTCAATAAACACACTAACAAAACGACTTCTTTTCTTATCCGAGGTAAAGATGAGTATGATGTGCATACCCACTGTGTCGGACCATCCACTGGTGCACTCAATGGATCATCATGTACCTAGTAACCCACAACAAACTCTTATAAGACTAAATGAAGTCTGTAATATTTCTACTGGCCATTCAACCAGTAACCAAATGCAAAACCTAATTTCAAGTAAGTGAAACATGATTGCCTAAAGTAGCCGAACTAGATAAGTTTTAGTAGGTACCTCCATAAAAATTCCATCCACCCCAACAGCAACTAGTAATGTTGCACAATCGTGGAAGAGCTCCACCCTCTCGGCAGCAGGAAAGGAAACTCTCATCAAAGCAGTCCTCCAAGCTATCCCCTCCTATATCATAGGCCTTTTCCTCCTCCCAAAACACTTGACCAATAAGATGAATTCGCGTGCCCGAAATTTTTTCTGGTCAGGGGATCAGAACAAAAGATCTATTCACAGGAAACACGGAGACATCCTTTGTACCCCAAAACATAAATGGGGCTTGGTTTTAGAGACTTTGAAACCTTCAACCTCGCCCTCCTAGCCAAGCAGGCGTGGCGACTTATGAATCTCAAGGATCCCCTTTGGGTTCGCCTCCTCAAGAGTAGATACTTTCCCAAATCCTCTTTCCTGGATGCCCGTAAAGGTGCTCGTCCATCCTGGATCTGGACAAGCCCGTGTGAGGCCAGATACACCCTTGACCTTGGCACAATACGAGTTATTGGAAATGGAGAGACCACTAGACTCACTAAAGATCCCTGGATTCCTCACGTACCGTCCCACAGCTTAAGGATCGACACAGGACCCTTTGATTTAGTGGCGGACTGGATCTCCGAGAGGTCCCGCTCCTGGAATTGGCAGACTATCAACTCATACTGCAACAAGGACCAGAGAGAGGCTATCCGTCTGATCCCAATTGGCCCGGCCAACCTCCAAGATTCTTGGAAATGGAAGTTCACCAAAGATGGAGCATTCACTGTCAAATCCGCTTACCAAGCAACCTTCAAAGACAACGACAACAGACAACACCTAAGTGGCACTATCCGAAGATACGACGACGATAAATGGAAGTGGCTATGGAGCCTTTCACTGCCACCCAAAATCCGATTCTTCCTTTGGAGATGCATTCATGATAGCTTGGCAACCAATAAGAACCTGACCAATAGGGGTTGTGCCACCTCTCCCTGTTGCGCTATCTGCAATTACAAGGAGGAGACTACCACACATTGCCTCTCTATTGCCCCCACGCCTATCGTGCCTGGTCGTCCAACCTTGACAATTTCACCTGGCCAGATCCTCAGTACTCCTTTGCCTCTTGGATTTTTTCACGACTATCATGGATCCCTCCACCAACCTAACCTTAATTACCGGTCTGTGCTGGAACATCTGGAAAGCAAGGAATGTCTTCATTTTCAGAAATGACCTTACCCCCCTAACCATTATGGCCAATCAAGCGATAATTGATGCTTCCGAATGGAAGAAGAACTACAATCATAGCCAGAATGGTAACCCAACCCGGAATACCCATCCCCCGAACACTAATGTCCCACCGCCAGAAACTGCTCCTCTTAGAGTTTACTGTGACGCCTCCTTTGTAGGTCAGTCACAGCAGGCGGCTTACGGAATTGTTGTCGTTAATTCCGACAGTACTGTGTGTGACGGACGTTCTGAGACCTTTCATTGTGCCTCCCCTATCATGGCAGAAGCTCGTGCGATCACAGAAGCAGTCCACTACGCAAATTCGGCGCCCCTGCGGTGCTCCATCCTCTCAGATTGTCTTCACTTGGTCAACGCTATCAATGGACCTCAAGAGAAATGGATTAAATGGACACGCCGTAGAGCTATTCCCCATAATTGGATTACGTTGCTACATTCTGAGGATTTATCCTCTATCCAAATTGTATTTGCCCCGATGGAGAATGATCAATGAATTGAACTACTTTTTCAAAAAAAAAAAAGTACATGTCTTCCAGCACACCACCTTTGATACCACACATTTGTTTTGTCCTCCAGGAAGAGTGAAGCGAGCTCTACCTGTTGGTTAACCGCGACTCCATGGATGGTGAACAACTTCCCACATTTTCAAATCCAACTAGCTGGGTTTGTGCGCGAAAAGTATGGAAAGTCCAACCTGGGAAGGAGTTGTGCAGCAACTGGTCTTGGTGGTGAATTTCCCATGATGTAGTTTCCTCCTTCTGGTGGTTCTGGTTGGTTTTGCTTTTGCTGTGCGTTTTGCAGGTCAATCAGACACTACATCATGGTTTCTAATATGTCAAACCTCTCAGTATGTAAAGCCTGAATGGTCTCTAGAGTAGCTAACCTTTGAGCGTTAGTTATGGACAGAGATGCTCTAATACCACTTTGTAACAATCCTTAATCGGAGCTCCGACCAAGTGAGAAAAGGAGTTGGTGAAGAGAGAAGGGAGAGAAAAAGTAGAAGGATGATTTGAGAGAGAGAGAGACAGACAACGTTTCTAATTCATTGAAAATATTCAGAGTTGCAGGCTCTATTACATAGGGGTAAAACCAGCTGACAATCTCAGCTACAGAAAGGCTGACAAAACCATTTCAAAAAGGAAAATAGCAAATTAGTCCTGATATTAACTTAACTTAACAAAATGAATAAACCCTTTTCCAATCGAAGTCGAAGTTTTTCATCTGGGTTTTCAAATTTGATTGGTCACATTAACGAGGAATGAACGACGGCCACATCAGTCGGAGGGGAAGGATGACCGACGACCACTGTAGCCGAACGAGTATGGACATTTCATGTGAAACCATGTATGTTTTATACAGGGACTATTTATTCTTTATCTATGGCATCCACGTATTTTCTAGTTAATCTAATTGATGAGTGCGAACCATAACCTCAATTGCTTCAAATGATTCATCTATCTAGTGGTGCATCGTAAACCAAATACTAATGATGCTTGCTTGGGGCCAATTTCAGAAATATAGATCAGCAGTCAGCACTGTATCTCTCGTATTACAACACTCAGATCATTCGCAAAAGTTGAAACCAACCCCATTTGGCCATTCTCTCTCAAAAATAACAAATTAAGTAAATTAATTCTACATCCAACTGTGACAATGCAAAGTTCTTGTACCACCACCACCACCACCACCACCCTATGTCATGGAGAATCAAACAGCATGATCATCATCAAATGTTCGCTGATGGTAGATTTAGGCACTACTTACAGGGACTTGGGCCTTCCAGTTCCTAATCGCGAAACGGAGTGAGATCAATATTCATACTCTTCTTCCCTTTACTCGCCCTCTTCAATTCCAGCCAGAAAACAACAACCACCATTACATTAGTTCAACTTCAACATTATGTACTCGGTATTAGACATAAACTGACCCTAGCTCCAGACAGAAAACAGTCGACCTAAATACGAGAACGCTGCAATCATCAACTGCAAGAGATTAGGGAACTTACAGCTATCGCCATTAGCTCTTCTAGCAGTTCCTCCAAGTTCCGCAGTGGCTGTTGATTTTCAATAATTTTAACACCAGTCAGTAAACACACTAACAAAACGACTTCTTTTCTTATCCGAGGTAAAGATGAGTATGATGTGCATACCCACTGTGTCGGACCATCCACTGGTGCACTCAATGGATCATCATGTACCTAGTAACCCACAACAAACTCTTATAAGACTAAATGAAGTCTGTAATATTTCTATTGGCCATTCAACCAGTAACCAAATGCAAAACCTAATTTCAAGTAAGTGAAACATGATTGCCTAAAGTAGCCGAACTAGATAAGTTTTAGTAGGTACCTCCATAAAAATTCCATCCACCCCAACAGCAACTGCTGTTCTTGCTATGCATGGTATTAGCTCACGGAGACCTCCACTGGCAACTCCTCCACCATCCAACTATTAAAGAACAACTGTATATCAACTACGATGATCAAACGAACCCACAAAGAAGCTGGCAATGAAAATATAGAAGGTAACGACATAACACACAAAATACAAATGCCACATCTCTAAATTCCAAGCTCTAACCTGATAACGCTCACTGCAACTACAAAAAGCTATCCCATTTCACAAAGAATTATACTATTGAAACATAGGGAGGAGCTGGAAAAGAAAACAAAAGAAACACAAAGAACTTGACACACAAAATAGAAATGCCACCTCTCTAAATTCCAATCTCTAACTGATAGGTATCAACAGAATGCTTTCATTAGTCTTTATACTAATGAACCCATCTTTATCACAGAAACATACAAGGAATGCATACCTTTTTACCAGCAGGCTGTTGTAGTGAATGTGTTATATCAGCTACCTGTGTGAAGACCAGCCAACCTGATCTGATATCTCAAATTACAGCATATAACTTGAACCTTTACACAAGGCCAGCTGGATTCACTTACCACGGGACAATTAGCTTCTCTCATCCACTCAAGATTGCGTGGATCGACTATCAAATCATCTGCATATAGAAGAAGAAATTTTATTCAGACGGCCGCATTTCCCTGGAAGTTCAAATGCATCATAGGATTGGTGAATTTCAATTGCATCACTTTAACACAAGTTCCAGTTAACTAGTAAGTTACTTCAAGTCCCAATAGCTAGAATTCTCCTCGGATCTCTATTAGCGACTATATAGTTTTACAAGTAAATCAAAGTCACAACCATATGAGGGATCAGGTTAATCCTTAAAACAGACTTACTATATCCAAACATGGTTCCTCTCTCGCAAACCATCACATTCTGATTTCCTGACAGTCTAACCTTCTCGGCTGAGTTCGCCATGACCTGCAAATTTAGGAATAAGAAACTCTCCGATAGGGCTTATCTTAATTATGTTTAGAGAGCTGCAGAGAAGAGAAAACCCACACTAGAACCACAGAACTGGCCTTTCTTGATGTTTATGATTTTCCCGGTCTTGGCAGCTGCGACTAGCAGGTCTGTCTGTCATTCTGAACCAATTAGGTGAAACTAAAGAGAGAGTATATCAATCATATCCAGATTAAGAAATACTTTCAGAAGCATTAAGAAAAGCTAACCTGGCGACATAAAAATGCTGGAATCTGTATGATATCTGCTACTTTACCAACTTCTTCACACTGGACAAATAACAACAGAGCTGTGAATTTTCGGAAGCAGCACCTGAACTATTCATATCAATCAAAAACTACAATAAACTCTTGGGTTTGGGCTGAATTAGAGATCCAACGAACGGGAAACATACCACATTATGCAAATAGATGTGATCAGAGCAACAATAGGCCTCAAATCACAAAACCCTTCTCAAGGAATCAAATAAGGCAATATTGTAAATGGAACAAACTGCTCCTGAACCAGAATCCGAGAAGTGCATACATAAAGTTACCTGATTGCTTTCATGCACGTCGGTGACTATGGGCAGGTCGTATGCTACTTTGACCTTCTCCAAGATCTGCCATTATAAACGGGATAAACAATCTTAATTTACCATGAAATGGACGGGAAAAGAAAGCAAAAGACAATAGAAAGAAGACACAGATCAAGGAGACTCCCTCCCCACCTTCAATCCTTCGGTCAACCCTGGGCCTCGGAATGATTTGGAGGAAGTTCTGTTAGCTTTGTCGAAGCTTGACTTGAAGACCAAAGGCAAGCCAACTCTACAAAAAAAAAAAAATTAAAAAAATATCGAAGCTACACATTAGATATCAGGATCTAAAGCGCGCCAAATGATTGTGCAGAAACAAATCGAGTCGGTCCCGGTGTAAATGTATCGAACACAGCGAGTCAATTCTCGGATTCACTTTAACTCCCCCCATATTTTCTTCTAATTCAACTTCCATTGGGGACAATTCAACATCTCTAGTGGAAGTTAAGAGGAAGTGAGGAAACCTGGTAGAGATAGCCTTGATGTGTTTGGCCATCTTGAAAATGTGCTCCTCGGATTCGATGACATTGGGGCCGGCGAGCAAGAAAAACGGATCCGCCGACTGTGGAAAAAGCCGCCAGGTAAGAGAAGAAGGGAATCAGAAACGAAGAGAGTGCAGAAGGATGGAGAAAGCGCGAAGCGGAAACCTTAAGTTGGTTGAACAGTGCTGTTGGATCCATGGCCAGTGCTGAGAAGGAGATCGAGGTAGTGAAGCGGTTGTTACAACACGAAGATTCGAAAAGCGGATTGCTAGCAGCTGAGCATAGAGTGAAGAAGACTGGGATTCAGTGAGCAAAGTGATCAGACGAGAGACGAAGCGTGCTCAGTAGTCACTCTGGATTATGAGTGATAATGGCCTGCCTGGGCATCTGTCGGTGAGCTGGGAGTGGAGATGGCCCACGGGCCCACGGGCCCAATGCACATATGATTTCTTTATGTTTTAAATTCTACTAGATCTTTTAGCTCGGGTTGCCGCTTCGGGTGTATGTAAGATGTGGTGAGCGGTTCCAACCTGTCGGGAAAGCAAGGATGAACGGGAATAGGAAGAATATAGTAATAGAAAATCTAAGAAGATGAAGGGTTGTTAGCAACGACATTTATGATTGTGACCTAACAGTGAACAGAATTGTCTTAAACATACATGTTGAAATTATAGCATCATATATAATTGGCTGCCTCTAGGCATGAATGTCTACATACGACCCATGTTTAGTTTCAAAAGTCTAATAAGCACCATTGGATTTACCACACAAAAAAAAATGTAGTCAAATAGCTGAGAAGACGCATAGTGTAAGTGTACTTACCCAATAATTAAGAAATGCGAGCAAATACATGAAATTAAAGTTTACCCAATGATCACGTGATGGTGTTTTCAAATGATCACTCTATTCAACATTCAATTGGTCTGAATGCTAAAGTGTCTTAAATATTTCTAGAGTAGTGCAGATGAAGGTTTCATTTTTTACTTGGCTTATGTGTTCAACCCAGACTGACAACCTTATCAAAATTAACCAAGTGGCGTGTTGTATATCATACCACAACCTAATTAACATGTAACAATATTTATCCACAATTGAATTAAACCATTCAACATCCCTATTTAACAATTGGGGCAGTCTGATAGACACAACAACTCAAATGACGAGTTTTAACTGAAATCAGAGGAGACAAAGACATGTGGGGACAGAGAAAATGACCAGGAAAACTGATTAAATACAGAGCAACGGGGAAAAGACAACTAAATGTGAGAGGGAAGGGGAATTACAATGGGAATCGGATGGGAAAAGCCCCTAATTAATACCAGGGTAGAGAAAGACACGTAGAAGTAGGTAAAATAAGGTTAACTAAAAGTAAGTGGAAGAGGATTACACTTATCATCGAACGGGGAAAACCCTTAAGGATTAGTGTAGAGGGTATGGTTGAGAAGAAAAGCCCATGTGACGGTTGTGAGGAACAAAATGAAAGTCTCTTGTGAGGGGAGAAAACGCCTTAATGAAAAGTGTAGAGTGTTTGTGCTTCCAATAGTTTTAATAATAAACAATAAAGATAATCGGTCCGACCACAAATATAACCTTTAACCAACAGGGTAATTTTGAATTTTAAGGGAACCAATGAGGGTAATTTTGGATTTTAAGGGAACCAATGGGGGTAATTTGGACTTTAAGAAAATTTTCTACAGGCTTTTGTAAAGGGATTTTGAAAAGTGGGGTTTGAAGAAGGTTTTTTCTCCCTTAATGAATAGTAGAGTACCTTTGTGCTTTCAATTGTTTTAATTAATATTAAGGGTTATTATTTTTAAAATGCACTAACTTTGGCGATTTATTTTAAAAATGCACTAAGTTTCGGAAACCCCAAATCTATCCCAAAGTTAACACCGTTAATCCTGCTTTGTAAAGTTTTAAACATTTTGAACCAAGTTGTTAACAGAATTAATTTTTAAGTTATTTGTCTTTTAAAATTAGTAACCTATCCAAAATGCATTTTAGACCCTCATCAATTCAATCCCTTACAAATCCTCCCAAACCCTTCCTCTTCTTCGACTCCAACCAACTCCCAGCACCTGACCGCCGCCGCCAACCAACCCGCGCCGCCAACCGACCCCGCCGCCAACCGCCGCCCGACTCCAACCTCTGCTTCTCCTTCCTCTGCTTTTGCCATGGCAGCTCTCATCCCTTCACATGGCTTAGTCACTGTACCTGAACGGAGATCGACAGTCCTCGTTACCATGTTTGATGGATCTATTTCCAAACGAGGGAAAACTGAAATTCACAAAAGAAATGAATCAGAACCTTCAATTTCATTACCACCTACAAAAGAACAAACGAAATCCCTAGCATGGTTTTCTTATATATCTTACAATGTTGCTTTTCTGCCACCATTGTTGGAGTTGGAAAGAAATGGTATCAGTTACCAACCAAGAACCCTAAAAATCAAGCCCAGAAAGGGGTATCACAAAGCAACCTCAATTCTCGATTCAGAACAACAGTTCCCAGGATTGAAAGAAAGTGATACAAGCAAACCATACAGGGAGGGCTAATTCTAAGGTGACTTAAGGATTGAAATTAAGAACTGGTCTTAAGGAGATTCAGGAATAGGTAGAAACTATAAATAGAAAAAGGGAGAAACAGAAAAGAGAAGATAATCGATCGAGAAAGGGTACAAACTTCAAATCAACCTGTAATTGTAGCTTTACAGGGAATTCTCTACACTACCCACTTGCTAAAATTCTGCAGGAAGCCCAGATTACTCAGAATTGAAATTCAGTAACGGTCGAAGAACATGAACACAGAAAGAATACAAAATCATAAAGGGAAACAGAGTACAGTGTGAAGAAGAGAGGGGAACCTTTTGCTGGGAAATGGATCTAAGGGTCAGGAGGGAAATCCAAAAGTGAAGAATTGCAGTAGCAGTAGAGAGATTGGTTTCTCGTGATCGAGAAAGCCGCCAACCGACCCCGCCGCCAACCGCCGCCCGACTCCGGCGGCGGGAGTTGGTTGGAGTCGAAGAAGAGGAAAGGTTTGGGAGGATTTGTAAGGGATTGAATTGATGAGGGTCTAAAATGCATTTCGAAAAACTTGGGTTACTAATTTTAGAAGACAAATAACTTAAAAATTAATTCCGTTAGCAACTTGGTTCAAAATGTTTAAAACTTTACAAAGCAGGACTAACGGTGTTAACTTTGGGATAGATTTGGGGTTTCTGAAACTTAGTGCATTTTTAAAATAAATCGCCAAAGTTAGTGCATTTTAAAAATAATAACCTAATATTAAGTACTAGATTGATGTTTTCATCAACAATAGTACTAGATTGATGTTTACTCGTGGCAGTATGTTCAATCTATTAGCTAAATGTATAATTTTTCATATGATTTAGCCTACATGTTATAGAGAATCATGGTACAAGCTCGTTTGGAAACACCCACTCCATTTCTCGTTACTCTTTTATGTGTTCAAAAGTTTGGTTACAACGACTTCTCTTCAACTCAATTCTTCTATTCCTAGTAATTGAATGTGGTTGAGGATTATTACTTTTTGTGTGTCAATGGTAAGAATGATTATGATCATTCTTTACAACATGTGATTATGTTTAGTGGCACACTACAAGAAACTGTGTCCATTGTAGGGGTTATGGATTGACACCGGTAGGAGTTAAAACCCCTACAATGACAATTGTAACGGATATTTGAAACCGTTGTTAAATCATCTAGTTCAAACGGCAAGTTGTATCAGTTAAATGTCTCTGTAGCAGTTTTTTTTTTTAAATAAAGTAGTAATCAATTTTATTGCTCATGATCCATCACACACATTTCCAATAAAACATCATCCATGAACTCTGAGAGGTTACACCTGTAACTGGTGTAACACAGGAGGAGGAGTGCCTAGCAAACACATGCGCGACTCCATTCCTTACTCTCCCGACAAACCTTACACAAAAGTTTGGGTTTCTACGTAGAATTGCATGACACCCACGCACAAGCTCGCCGAATTCCGTAAGGTCGTGACACTCCGCTTGCAGCGCTTTGACCACCACCTCCGCATCGGACTCGAAAATCACCTGTTGGTACTGCTCCAGCTCCACCCAACTTAAAGCCTCCAACAACGCTTTAGCTTCAGCTTCCTTGCTACTCCAAACCCCGACCCACGACGCTCTCTGGTGCCTCCGAATATGACCTTCTCGATCACTCAGTACCATCTCAGCTCCCGTGCGTCCCACCTCTATGAACGTTGCTGCATCAACATTGCATTTATAGGTCTCCCCCGTCGGCGGATGCCACTTGTTGCATCCTTAGCGAGCCCCAACTGTAATGCCATCAGTTTTGACACATACCTTCTCCCACTCCGCAAGTTCATCGAGGCCCAACTTGACAATCCAGCTTGGCATCATGTATTTGTTAGTCCAGACCCTCGCATTTCGCTCCTTCCATATACTCCATAAGATGACAAACACCTTCTTCACTGTTTCCGCCGAGTTTGCTGCCAATACACTCGCCAGCCACTCCCCTATCGTGTGCCCCCCCCCTGCCAACTACTCTGAATCACGGCTGTAAGTCCTACACTCCTCCAACAAGCCTGAGCGATATCACACATCAGAAAAAGGTGCTCATAAGATTCACCTCCATTATTGCAGTTTCCACAAACATCCTGTATTGGCAGCCGACGTTGCCGTAATCTTTCTCTCGTTGGCACAATGCCTCTACACAACCGCCATGCAAAGTGTTTTATTTTAGGGGGTACCTTAACATTCCACAATGCCTGCCACTCGCCTGCCACTTGCAATTGGGTATTAGCATAAACTACTTCCATAGCCAATCTGCATGCTGACCTCACCGTGTACGTACCGTGTCTACTGAAGTGCCAGATCAGTGTATCCGGCCTATCATAGTTGGTGATGGGTATTGACAAAATACTATTGGCATCCTGTGCAATGAACATGTCTTCAATCAGCTCAACCACTACAAGAAAATACTCCATTAGTCACGGTTTTTTAGCACTATTAGTCACGGTAAAAACCGTGACTAAAAAATTTTGTCACGGTTTAGAGAACCGTGACTATATTGAACCATTTTTGTCACGGTTTTTAGTGAAACCGTGACTAAATTTCTGTCACAGTTCTTAAGGAAACCGTGACTGATTTTAGTCACGGTTTTAGTAAGAACCGTGACTAAATTTTGTCACGGTTTTTAGTGAAACCGTGACTAAATTTTGTCACGGTTTTTAGTGAAACCGTGACTAAATTTTGTCACGGTTTTTAGTGAAACCGTGACAAAATTGGGTAACCATATTGTTATAATGAATTTTTCAGTGACCCAATAGTTAATTTCTGAAATTATAGGACCAGACCTCAACTTCTTTCGTTATGCAAAATGATCCATAACATTATAATGTTAACAAAATGTCCAATTAATTAGAAACCAGTCACTCATTTTATTAATTGTGTCAAATTACAAAAGTTACAATTTAAATTTATTAAAAAAAACTATTCCGTCGCCGCCGCTGTCAATTTCCGCCGCCGTCGACTCCCTCCACCGTCGATTCCCTCCGCCGTCGACTCCATCCGCCGTCGACTCCCTCCACCGTGGATTCCCTCCCCCGTCGACTCTATCCGTCGTCGACTCCATCCGCCGTCGACTCCCTCGGCTGTCGATTGCCTCCGATGTGGATTTCTGCCGCCGTCGACACCCTCCGTTGCCCTCTCCGGATCTGGGTCAATGCCTCTTTGGATCTTGGTGTGCAGAGGTTGAAGGCCGTCGATGGCGTCCGTCGGTAGAGGGGCTGAGTTTGGTGTGCAGGGCAAAGCAGATTTTGGCCGTCAATGGTGCCGTCGAAGAAGTTTGGTGTGGTTGGAGTCGGCAAAATCGAAAGAGAGGGTGTGAGGGGCTGTGGTTGGAGTTGACGATGTTTGGTGTGATTGGATTGGAAATAAGGAAGAAGAAGAAGTTGAGGGAGAAGGAAGAAGAAATCGGACGGAGAAAGAAGAAGAAGTCAGGGGGAGGAAGAAGAAGTCAGGGGAAGTTGCATATATGTGCAGAGGAGAAAGGAAAGAGAGAAGAAGAGAAGAAAAGAGAAAAAGAAAGAGGGAAGGAGAAGGGAAGGAAAGGAACGGAAATCGAGGAAGGGAAGGGTGAGTGGATTGCCAGCGTGTATATAGTTTGTCACGGTTTCCTATATAAACCGTGACAAAAGTAGTCACGATTCTATAAAACCGTGACTACTTTGTCACGGTTTATATATGAAACCGTGACAAATTAGTCACGGTTTTGGTAACCGTGACAAATTAGTCACGGTTTCATATATGAAACCGTGACTAATTTGTCACGGTTACCAAAACCGTGACTAAAAATCTGTGATAAATTACTAATTTTCTTGTAGTGAACATCCCACTCCGGCACTCCGGGAATCATTAGGTCGCTCACTAGCATCCCCTCCAACCCTTGTACTGGTGGCGTCGTTACCATGCATGAGTCGTCGTTCCTCAACCATGGTTGGTCCCACACGTTGACCTGCGCATCGTCCCCACCACCGCACTCCACTTCTCACGACATCTTAAGCTTTCCAAATGCTTTTCCAAACTAGGCTTGGGTTAGACCCCTCTTTAGCCGACAAAAAATCCCCTTTTGGGAAGTATTTCGCTTTGAAGACTCGTGATACCAACGCATTTGGATCAGAGATGAATTTCCATCCCTGTTACCAAGCATCGCCAAGTTGAATTTCAGTAGGTCCCGAAATCCCATGCCTCCATGCTCCTTCCTCGGACACAGCCTCTCCCACCTCATCCAGGCAATCCCTCCCCCGCCATTGCCCTTTCTGCCCCACCAGAAGCTGTTCATCATGCGTTCAATCTCTTCTGCAAGAGTACTTGAGAGCAAGAAAGTATTCATACAGTATGTAGGAATAGCTTGTAGAACAGCCTTGACAAGTACCTCACGTCCTCCTTGCGAGATGCCTCTATCCCTCCAGCTCAGGATTCGACGCTAGATATGATCTTTAATATAAGAAAAAAATCTGCTTCTTGCGTCGACCCACCATAGACGGCAACCCAAGATACCTTCCCGTGTCCACTGCCCCCCGAATCCCCAATATCTCCTTGACTGCTTCCTTGAACATGTCCGAAAAGTTATTATTGCAGTTTCTGTTGTAGCAATTTTTAATGACCACTACAAACGGACTATGTTTCTTGCAATGGCTTAAGTGTCAGCTCTTTGTTGATGATGGTTACATTGTTCTTGACGTGGACTGAAACTCAAACATCAGTTGGTTTGTTACGAAGTACAAAGATCGAGGCCATGGAGCCAAGTTTGGAAGATTGAGAGGTTACGTATTGCACATGTAAGAGGAGAGAGGTGTTGTAGGGCTTATGGTAGTGATCTAAATGTTGTCTTGCCTATCAATCTCAAGCTATTCGTTACGTGGAGAAAGTTGGATGATCATTATATTAGGCTTATCAAACATAAAATCCCAACTCTAACATAGAGTTTGGTGTTGTTTTGTTATACGCTTGGTTAGAACATGTCCAAAAGGTAATGATAAAGTATTGAGGGGAAACGTACAAGTTTGGAGGATAGGGTTTGGAAGGTGGATTTCTTCCATAGCCATAGGAGGAGCCTGCTTTAATGTTCATAGGTTTTAAAAAGACAGAAAGGGATGCATACATGATGATCTCAGATAGGGGGGGAAGCTTGAGTTGAGTAGAAAGCAAGCAAAAGGCAGATGGGGGAAATTATCACTTTTTCTGTCTTTTTGGTTTTGGTTTTTTAGACATTGTCAAGTAAGCATATATTCTCTCTCCAGCTCTTTCTCATCATTTCCAACCGCCACCAAAATCATAACATATTCTGTTGTGTACCATTTTATCTCGTACCATCTCATTTTGCATATCCATATTCAATGAATTTTGAAAGTCATGAGATAAAATCAAGATGTGTTCTTTAATACATTTAACAGCTCAGTTTGATTTTCGTAATTTGAAAACATGGTATTTGTTTAATATTGTGATTTTAGAAATAGATGTTTCATAATTGTGCATATTTGCTGAATATCGTTGTTTGGAGGTTGGTGTAATTGTTATTGTTTGTTTTGAATGGACCCACTAATGTGAGATAAAGTTAGAAGTGTGATTTGACTTTGAAATCACATTTGCCAAAACACTCAAAACTCACCTATAACTTGAGTTTTGAAATGTGCACATTCATTCTCGAATTTCATTCTCAAATCATTCATTTTGCAAATCACTTTTCTGAAGAAAAAAAAACAAGGGTTTCTCTTAAATACGCATATTCACTGAAATCACACTCTCAAATAACAGAAACCAAACGACCCGTAAAATATTTTCACGTACCAGTGTATAGTATATGCATCATCAAAAGTCATGATCTCATGTGACACCACAAATGTTAGTGTACATGTCATCAAAAGTTACGATTTAGTTATTAATTTTCATAATTTTACAAATAAGGACAAACGACGTTAAATTTTTTGAAAATTATGCAAAATTTGTGATTTCATAAATTTTAATGCATTCTAATTATAATACGCTATAGTTGGGGAATTTTAAATTATTAACCCTAAAAATAAATGAAGTACTCAGATCTAATTAGGGATCACATCAAGAAGATTAGAGTGGGAATATTTAGAACAATTGAAAGACAAATAGGTAAAAACTAAAAAGTTGCAATAGTGGAGATTGAACCTAGATTCCTAAGTTAGCTAAATGTTTTTCTCCTCACCTTTCCCATCAGTATACCGGAAGCTCTTCACTAGTTCTACTATGTTTACATGTCTTATTAACAATATTTCTTTTCTTTGTTAATTTTCATCCAAAATTTTGAGATATTAGGCTAGAAATAGACTAACACATCCTATTGGCCGACCATGCTAGTTTGGATATAAGATAGTAATACATATATTACATTTTGACTCAACGAGACCTTATAACTTACTAGTAAAGTAATTACACCTCCATGAAAGAGGTCACAAGTTCGAATCTACACCAACTCATAAAACTTTTCTTTTTTACTATACGAAACATAGGGTTTTAGATCCATTCAAAACCAATTTCCAAGGAAATTGATCAATTATTCCCAACAATCCATAAAATTCCCTCAGGGTGAGGCTTTTTACTTGAGTCACACACATCCACTGGCAAGCCAAAAAAAGTGAAGAGTATATGTGTGTAGATAGATAGACAGACAAAGTGAGAAGCTAAGTTCAGGCTTCCTAATAGAATCTATCTTTATGAAACCTAGTTGTCCACAATTGCTTCCTTCCTCAATCATCCACCCTCCCCTTTTGCATGCATTCTACTTGTCAAGCATACATATAAATAGTTTAAAGCATATCCCCTCCCTTAACCTCCATCTGTATTTCTTCACTCTGCTACCTCTTCTTTAATTTCGTCTCCCCAGCTCTCACTTTATCCAATTCTGATGAGGAGAATCAGACGCAGCTACAATGGCGTCCCTCGCCATGTGCTTGTTCTGTATTTCACTCTGGCTGCTTCTTTCTTCTCTGTCTCCAGTAAGTTTTAATTTCCCAAATTTGATCATCATTCTTTCTATCTACTACACGATTATGGAATTTCATACCCTCTGAATCAATTGGGCGCAGGTGGACGGAGATTGGCCGGATTATCTGTACAGATCGGCGACAAAATTAGAACCACCGCCAGGTTCGACATTGCTTCTTTGATCCTCCAAAAAGAGACGATGGCTAATGCAGAGGAGGAACAATCCAATGCGGCCCCTTTCTCATTGTCTCCTTACGACACCTATCTCCTCAGTCTTCCCCTGCTGACTGTCTCAATCCTCCACAACAAGGTTTGCCCCAGCCTCAGCCGCCGCCGTCTTCCTCGTCTTCATCCGGCGGCTCCGGCTCCGACTTCCCCACCCCCTCCGGTCCCCCGGGCCCACTCGCCCCGATCCTTCCCGGCCCAGCTACTCCAGGTATCGATGTTCCTGGCCCACCAGGAATTATCCTCAGCCCACCTAATGACGTGTTTCCAGGCCCACCTACAACTGTCCTCAGCCCACCGAGTGACGTGTTTCCGGGTCCACCAGGTGACGTGTTCCCGGGCCCACCTTCAACTTTCCCAAGCCCACCAGCTGACGTGCTACCTGGCCCACCTTCAACTGTCCCAAGCCCATCAGGAGAAGTCTTACCAGGCCCACCTTCAACTGTCCCTAGCCCATCAGGAGAAATTCTACCTGGCCCACCTTCAACTGTCCCAAGTCCAACAGAAGAATATCCACCTGGCCCGCCCAGCTACACGATGCCCGGCCCAAACCCGCCACAAGCCGAAGCCCCGCCAGCGTTAGGAGGGCCGCCAATGCCGTTCCTTCCTCCGATAGTGTACCCGCCGCCGACGGGTCCACCGAGACCAAAAACAGGGCCACCCGCAGCGTTGTGGTGCGTGGCGAAGCCATCGGTGCCGGATCCGATAATGCAAGAAGCAATGAACTACGCTTGCGGGTCGGGTGCGGACTGCGAATCACTACAATCGAGCGGGCCGTGCTTTCAACCGGACACGGTGTATGCACACGCTTCCTATGCTTTCAACAGCTACTGGCAACGAACCAAAGGCGCCGGTGGTTCTTGCTCGTTCGGTGGCACTGCTATACTTGTCACCGTTGATCCAAGTCAGTACTTTATTAATCATTTTAATTAGGGTTTATATTTTTAAAAAGCTCTAACTTTGGCGAATTAATTTTAAAAAGCTCGAACTTTGAAAAACCCCAAATCTATCCCAGACTTAACGCCGTTAGTCCTTCTTTGTAAAGTTTTACACATTTTGAACCAAGTGGCTAACGGAATAAACTTTTAAGTTTTTTGTCTTCAAGAATTAGTAACCCATATTTTCTTAAATTGCATTTTGACCCTTCTCAATTTCATCCCTTACAAAAATTCCCAAACCCACCTTCTCCTCTTTCTCTGCTTCTCCTCGTCGTCAAGCTTCGCCGGCCGCCGCCTCCCGTCGTTGCTGTCAGATCCGTGAATCCTCTTCACTGATATTCCGTTTCAAACAGCAGCAGCATGCAGTATCAAACGAGAACAATCCCATCCTCCTCAGCAGCATCCTCCATAACATTTCTTCAGAAGCGAAGAAAGCATACATAATTTGATTCCCCCCTTTCACTCAAAGGGCTTTCCCACCATCCCTTTGCCGTTTTACTCCGCATCCTTTTCCCTAGGAGATCTCAAAATTCACTCTCCTTCATCTTCTTCACTCTTCACTATACATGTATATATAACTTCTCTGTTTTCCTCAATCCAACATCCACCCTCATATTCATATACATTTCTTCGATCGACCAAAAGGGAAACAACAATGGCGCAGCCTTCGCCGAAACAAATAGCCCCACCGCTCAAGGACCAGCTGGACATCGTCATCCCAACAATCCGGAACCTAGATTTCCTTGAGATGTGGAGGCCCTTCTTGCAGCCATACCACCTCATCATCGTCCAGGATGGAGATCCATCCAAGACCATTAGAGTCCCCGATGGTTTCGACTACGAGCTCTACAATCGTAACGACATCAACAAAATCCTGGGTCCCAAGGCCAGCTGCATCTCTTTCAAGGACTCCGCCTGCCGCTGTTTCGGATTCTTGGTCTCCAAGAAGAAGTACATTTTCACCATTGACGACGACTGCTTCGTAACCCTCTTTCTCCATTCCCTTCCCTTGCTCAAAATTTATTGTAATTGATTTCTTTCTTTAGCCGTACATTTCATTCAAGGGTTTGGTTGAATGAAGGTTGCAAAGAATCCTAGTGGGGAGGAGATAAACGCGCTGGGACAGCACATTCAGAATCTGCTGACTCCTTCGACCCCCAATTTCTTCAATACATTGTACGATCCATACAGGGAAGGAGCTGATTTCGTGAGAGGATATCCATTTAGCTTGAGGGAAGGAGTCCCCACTGCCATATCCCATGGCCTCTGGCTCAATATCCCTGACTATGATGCTCCTACTCAGCTCGACGACTGGAGGCGGCGGCCGGCGAAGCTTGACGATGAGGAGAAGCAGAGAAAGAGGAGAAGGTGGGTTTGGGAGTTTTTGTAAGGGATGAAATTGAGAAGGGTCAAAATGCAATTTAAGAAAATATGGGTTACTAATTCTTGAAGATAAAAAACTTAAAAATTTATTCCGTTAGCCACTTGGTTCAAAATGTGTAAAAATTTACAAAGAAGGACTAACGGTGTTAAGTCTGAGATAAATTTAGGGTTTTTCAAAGTTCGAGCTTTTTAAAATTAATTCGCCAAAGTTAGAGCTTTTTAAAAATATAAACCCTTTTAATTAAGGCAACCGCTCCAGTTAATCATTTTAATTCATTTTTCGATTTTTTTTTTTAAAATTGCAGGCTACGATGGTTGCCATTTCGTATACTACTAACGGTAACGTTGACGATCGATGATGCTGCCTAGCAGCCTAGGTTTGGAATTAGATGGCGTGCTGGGTGGGTTATCATTGTAACATATGACAAACATATACATAAATTATTAATATTATATAGTAAGTAAAAAGAGGCAGAGAAAGCAGAGTTGGGGAGATTTGTATTCTGGTTTTCTCAGAAGCTGCATGGTTCAGGTTTGAATCATCAATTCAGCATGGAAGATGGATGATTTTTGTACACAGTTTAAAGCGGATAATAATTGATATGCATCAAACTCCATTTCATTTGTTCATGGGATCAATAATTAATGATACTGAGTACTTTTTTCGTATTTGATTTGGATGAATGGGTTCTTAATTAAACAATTGATAGCGCAGATTGGTGTGAGTCATGCCTCACAATCGGACTTTGTACAAGGAAAAAAGATGCATGCCTGTGTTTGCTCATTAGTATTTTCGACATGGGCGGTTTCTTGAAAGGCGTATGACAAACGGTTGAGTTCGTATATGTGAAAGTGAATACGGTGAAATCGTAGTATGAGTGGGTAACAGAGAAGTATAGAAGATGAATCATTTATGAGTGTGGGACCAATTGACCTTTAGCGTGCAATGTGAGGGTGTGCAGTACCAGACGTATTGTTTGGGTGTGTGTCGTGTCCTTTATTGAATGGGTGACTCGATATGTATAGGGTCACGTCGACATGGGGGTTGACTCTTCACGTGTCTTGCCCTGAGCGGCGTAATTCGAGGCATCATCCTAGCCATTGAGTGAGGGCCTTCATACAGGGATGGTTGGTGTCAGACCCCGTAAAGAGGGATATTTTGTCGGGGGCCATTTAGTCAAAATTTGTCGGGTTCTCGGCCCCCGAAAAATACATGCTTGTCAGGGATATACTTTAGTGGGTGATTAGACTGAATATAGGGGGCATGACCCCAACCAAATTAAATAGGGGGCATTGCCCCCAATTTTCAGTTTTGCCACCCCTAGCTATATTATCTTCTTGTTGTAGTGTATCTCTTGACAAGTGATGTACAAGTTCCTAATGCAACGTAAGGTGATTGATGGTTGATTGACAGGCTGGGCGCTCTATTATCCGAGAAGACGTGCCGTTGGATATCAATATCAGCTCTGTCAGAATAGGTGAGTCACAAAGTTAGATATGCAACAAAAGATAGACGTTAAGTCTGCCCGCGATTCATTGACCTTAGGCCCATATACCCTTCAACTCTGATTTAGTTCCATGAAATATCAAACAATGTTTGTTTAGGAGTTAATCAAGTTTAGTTTAACTAAGAATCATGATGAATATATTTAATAATGTCACTCTTTACAACTCATGGAAGATCAGCTACAACTTATTCCTAACCTTAATAAACGTTGCTACAAGTTTAAAGTAGGGAAAATCCAAATAGGAGGTGGCATATTACGATTTTGAACTCTAGTTGGAATATAATGAGTACCAAATTTTCTATTCTTGACATTAAATTTCCCAATATCGTGAGGACCAAAGTGATGGAGATGATTGAGATACTCCACGAAATCATCACTATAATATATGCAATTAGCTTCAATGCCTTCGAGATTTGATGTTGAAATCGCAGTTGAAGCATTATCCCAAATGAACACCGCATCTCCATTTAAATCATTGACTTCAACAAACTTCGAATCTTGAAGTTTGAACACCTTAATATCTTTAGTCACCATGGAAAGCTCATAGCCTTCTTGCTCTTCAAAGAACCTCAAAATCATTAGTATATCTCCACCATCTTTCGTCGTCGTTTCAACCAAGTACTTTTGTACCCAAACACAGAAATGACCCCACGGTGGGACCACCAGCTCGAGAATAGCTTCCGCAGCTATGTCGAGACTTGCACGTGCGAGCATCCCCCCATGACCAGAGGCATAAACCCATTTACCGCTCCTGTCAAATATAATATCGAACGTGAGCCCTTGAAACCCAGTGTAGTTCGACCACCTGGTGAAGTGGGTCCATCCCGTATCTCTACCGGGCCGAATAAGAGCCAGGGTCCTGTACGGCTCATTAATGAGCGCCGCGACTACATAACCATCAGGAAAAAGAGAAGGATCAACTGATAAGACAACTTTCTTAACGAAAATCGGGAAAAGCTTTTGATGATCTCGATGATTAATTCGGATATCACTAGTATCGCCGACTGGAGGAAGAGAAATTTGAGCAAGAGTGAAGGATTGTAGAGGGTGACACAATAGTCTTTCTCCATGAAAGCAAGCCATCCATGAGAGGACCCACAACACCTTCGATGATAAGGGATTGGGAGTTTGGTGTAGAGAATGTTGTGTTGGGTGAGATTGTATAGACTTCGGCATTGTCGACTGCGATTCTTGGTCGGTACTAGAAGAAGTGGGACTTGTTTGTTGCTATCAGCAATGTAGTCAAAATCCCGATTTTAATCTTAAAATCTTACGGTTTTACGATTTCACTGGTCTCTAGCGATCTTGATTTTACTTAAAATCTATGGGTCGTAAAATCTAGTAAAATCTCGATCAAAATCTTAAAATCTTATAAAATCAACGATTTTTCTTGTATTTTACGATTTCACTTTCTAGGGGAAATTACCAGTTTGTACAACTACTTATAAGTCAGAATAAAGATAATTAAATTAAATTATTTTTTTTATAGATTTTGATTAATTAATTTAGAAGTTATTACTAAAAAGTGTCTAAAACTAATTATTACTTCCTCGAATGACCGCTTAAGAGCCGACATTCTTTTTTTTTTCCTTATCTAAACTTTTCAAAGTTGGGTTTTGGTCTTCTTATTCTTAATATAGTATTGACTTCAATGTTTCGATAGTAGTTCATAAAATCTTACGATTTTACGATTAAAAACTACGATTCTAATTTTACCATGTTTTCGATTCCACGTGGAATCGCGATTTTGACTACATTGGCTATCAGGGCGTGATTTTTGATGTTGGGCTACGGAATACCATGACTTGCACACGGATCTGAATCGGATGTAGTCTTGTGAAGTAACCAAGTTTGAGAGTACTATATCGAGAACGCCATCTGGAAGCCACGCCCAATCTTCCGTCGCCATTCCTTCCTCAGCTGAAATTATATTATGTTTGTTTGATTGAATGAATCTCTCTTTTCTTTTGTACCATATTATGATTAATTCCGTTTGCAATAAAGATTCTGTTTCCAAGGATTCTCAATTTCACTCTTTTATGATTGTACTGTTAAAAGGATTCAGATAAGTACTGGAATAATTTATTGGAGTTATATTATTTTTCGTTTTCAGATTTTATTCCTAGTTTATCTATTTATACTATACTAGATTATGAACGTCCCACTGGCCGATTTTTTGTTTTAATTTTACCGGAAAATAATTTTTATTTATTTTTATTTAGATTACTTAGGGCAAAGGATCTGCGTCCAGAAATTGGAGTTTGGACTGTTCCAAACAGGACTACTGGACCCGTGATCCAGTGCATCGCAGGCCGAAGCCCAACCTGCCACAACCCTAGCAGGGGTAAAATCGTCAACTTAAAACTCCCCAACCCCCCAACCCCCCCCCCCCTAAATATCAGCGGGAAAATCCGTTTACCTTATTTTGATTTCTCATAAGATTTTCTCCCAAAAATTGAACTCCGATTTCCTCCTCGATTTTCGAACATGAACTCCGATCAGCTCGTCTGCAACTCAGATCAAGTCCTCTGCAACTCCGATCAAGTCCACAGCAACTCCGATCAGCTCCTCTGCAACTCCGATCAAGTCCTCTGCAACTCCGATCAAGTCCTCAACAACTCTGATCAAGTCCTCTGCAACTCCGATCAAGTTCTCTGCAACTCCGATCAAGTTCTCTGCAACTCCGATCAAGTCATCTACAACTCCGATCAAGTCCAATCATAAATAAATCTTGAAGATCCTCTGGATGAGACTAATTCAATTTCAATAGGTAAGAAAGTATAACAAGTTAATAAGTTAACTAACTCTATAACTCTTCATTAACTAGTCAATTGTTTGTTAATTGTTAACAAGATATTTGTCCATTAACTAGTTAAAAGTTAACTAGTTGTGTTATTTAATTATAAGTTATCTAGTTAACTTTCCGTTAACTAGATAACTGTCAGTTAACTAGTTATAAGTTTTAATCTGTTAGATAACCATTAATCTATTAACTATATAACATTATCTAGTTAACCCTTTATCTGGTTATCTAGTTAAGCCCATTAACTGGTTAACGAGATAACAATGTTATCTATGTTAAAAGTTAACTTGTTAACAATTATGTGTTATCTAATTATAAGTTATCTAGTTAACTTTCTGTTAATCAATTAGATAACTGTCAGTTAACTAGTTATAAGTTTACTAGTTGGCTGGTTTTTAACTAGTTAACAAGTAAGTGTTATCTAGTTATACATAAGTGTTAACTAGATTACCATCTTTTAACTAGAAGTTAATCATTGTTATCAACTTGCAGATTCAATCATTCCAGATGATAAGAGAACATGGAAGATGCTGAAATTTGAATCGTCCATGCATTAGCTTTCTACTCAGATTTTGCAAAACACAATGGGTTTTATGCTAGGAATCAACTTGAAGGTTATACTGATAGCAAGAAACAAAAAGTTGACTACATATACTATGTTGTGCATGTATGCACAAAACGAGGAGGGGTAAAACAAAAAGACGAAGTTGCTCCTGCCAATCAAACCAGACAGAGGGGTAAAACAAGGTCTGGTTGCAAAGCCATGATGAGCTTAAAATTTGAGAAAAAATCAGGTAAGTTATATTATAGTTAACTAGTTAACTTCCTGCTTGTTATCTAGTAAAATTGTTAACAAGTTAACAAGATAACTATTTAACTGTTTATGCTATTTAAAACAGGATTGTACATCATCAGTAGTTTTAAAAATGAACACAACCATGAAATGATACCAGAGGGTGAAAGACACTTCAGTAGAAGTGTGAGAAGGATTCATGTCATGTATAAAATCATAGCTGATCTATATGCTGGAATCAATGTACGTTCCAGTTTTGATTCCATGCGTATTGCTGCTGGTGGGACTGAAAATCTAAGTTTCTCGCATCTAGATTTAAAAAACCACATCCGCACCAGGAGAGAGAGACAAATGCAGGGAGTGGCTGTAGAGTTCCTAATTGATTATTTTGTAAAACAATCAAACATTAACAAAGGGAACTACTCAAAAATAAAAATCGACAAAGAAGAAGATGCAGAAATTGAAAGTATCTTCTGGTCAGATGCACAAATGCGTAGGGACTATCGAGCTTTTGGTGATTGCTTCAGCTTTGATACAACCTACAGAACTAATAAACACCACCGACCTCTTGGTATGTTTTATCTGTATTCATTCTTGCACATTACTGTTTGTTGTTAACTAGTTAACCTTTAATATCTTTTTAACCATTAATTTGTTAACTAAATAACATTATCTAGTTATCTGGTTAACCAGCTAACGTTGTTATCTAGTTAACTAGTTAACCAGATAACATGTTAACTGGTTAACCAGTTAAGCATGTTAACATTGTTAACTAGTTAACCAGTTATATAAATGGTTAACTAGATAACAATGTTAACTAGTTATCTAGTGGACGAGATATCTCGTTACACAGTTAACATGTTATCTGGTTATCTAGTTAACTAGATAACAATGTTAACTAGTTATCTGGTTATCTAGTTAACTAGATAACAATGTTAACTAGTTATCTGGGTTACCAGTTAACACGTTATCTGGTTTACCAGTTAACACGTTATCTGGTAATCTAGTTAACCAATTAAAATGTTATCTAGTTATCTGTTAACTTATTAACTAATTTTTTTTCCTATTCAGCAATCTTTGTTGGTAAGACACACCACAACAAAATGTGTATTTTTGGAACAGCATTGCTCATATGAAGAGACTACTAAGTCATTTGAGTGGTTATTTGCAACATTTCTGGAATGCATGGATGGGAGACAACCAAAATCGATATTCACAGATCAATGTCCAGCAATAGGGGCAGCTGTGAAGACTAGGGCTGGCTAATGGCATAGTGGGTAATGGGTACCCGCGATCCCGGCCCGTACCCATTCGGGTAGTGGGTACCCATTACCCGAACGGGTTCGGGCTACGGGATGGCTTTGGAGGCTTATGGGTACCCACTACCCGAACGGGTAATACCCGTGAGTACCCATTAACCCCGTTTAGCCCGATTAAATAAATAATAATAAAATAAAATGTCAAACCTAATTACTTATCAATTTCATATTCGGTCATTCTCATTATGAATTACCAAACAACATTTTTAGTCATTCATTCATTATCTCTCTCCTCCATTCACGACATAATCCCCTTTCCTATTTCCTATAACATTCATATTTACTATTTATGCAATTAAATAAATTTTAATTATATATTATTTTTTGTTATTAGTGGGGTTTAGTGGGTTTAGTGTGTACCCCGACCCGATCCCATTATCATTAATGGGTACCCACTACCCGAACGGGTTCGGGCTACGGGATGAGTTTCGAGTCTAATGGGTACCCGCTACCCGTTTCTTAATGGGTACGGGTACCCAAGCCCGTCCCATTAGCCAGCCCTAGTGAAGACCCAATTCCCAGATACATTCCATGGACTATGCACATTCCATATACTACAAAATGGGCCAAGAAATTTGGGAAAGCTATACAATGCAGAATTAAGAGAACTTTTAAAGTTTGTGATGTTCAATGTTGAAAATAAAGAGGAATTTGAAGTACACTGGAATGAATTGATAAAGACCTGCCCCGTGCTAAGGGAAATTGGACTGATTCCTTGTATAAGCTGAAGGAAAAATGGTCGAGCGCTTTGATGACACTCGATTTGACGTGATTATCAGCCTCATTTAAGCGACATTTCCTTGCTTAAGACATGGTTTTTAGGGTAGAATAGCGAATATTCACTCAACTACTCTATCTCGTGCCATTTGTGTTACTTTGGCCCGTTTCGGGTCTATTTGATGGTTTTCTAGTGTTTTCATGTTAGCACAGGTTTTTGCCATCAAATATAGTAGCCAAGGACGTGTCTAAGGCATTGGAACCCCGAAGAATCGCACCGGAACCAATCAAAGAAGCCAATCAAGCCAACCAAAATTCTGTCCCAATTTACACTTGAGTTTTCGGCGAAAACCCTTAGAGTTTTCGGCGAAACTCCAGAAGAAATCGGCTGAGCATCACAAGAGGAAGTTTTTGGCGAAAACCCCAAGTTCTCGGCGAAAACTCTGAGTCCGAAAATCACAGGAGAAACAGCCGAGAGATCAGTCATTTTACAAAGAAGTTTTCGGCGAAAACTTCTTAATTTTCGGCGAAAACTCCCGGCAAAATCTGGCAGTTTTAGGGTTAAGTATAAATACTTAACCGGCGGCCCAAAAGAATATACCATTCATAATTCAGAACTTTCACGAGTTCCAGACCGAAGGAGTTCGAGAGAGCAGAGTTTTAGAGTTCGAAGAGCCAGGAAGAGATCGTGACGTCATCCCTTCACCTCGGAGACTCGGAGCTAGGATTGAAGATTACCGGAGAGCGAAGCTTCACCGGAGTCGTCTTAATTAGGTTTTACAGTTTCTATCTGTTCTCCCTTTTCATGATGAACCCTGTCTTTGTCTTTGATTCTTTTGTTATGAACATGAGTAGCTAAACTCGTAGAGCTTAGACTAGATGAACCCTAAGTGACCCAGGGCTTTAAAGCGGTCACGGATTGGCGGTGATTAGATTCGAAATTCAATCAGTTTCTCTTTCATGTTTGATTTGTTCTTCGTTGTTTATGTTTCTTGTCTGGATTGATCACCTAGATTAGATTTCTTGTTAAGCTAAGGATAGAAGCGAACGCTCGCCTTACTTTAAAACATCAAATCGAACAATTAACCTATTCATTGGAGTGTGCCTTTCGTAGGAACCAGTTAGGGTTAATCCACTGCAAGAGTAACTCATAAATCGTTAGTTATTCCACCAGTTAGTTTAGTCGTCGCAAGAGGCGACCGTACCCGGGCGACTAATTAATCTTGGTAGCTAGATCGGATAGAGCGAATGTTCGCCAGTCTTAAACCTAAGGGTCAGGAGTTATGGTGGTGTCTTAGAATTGATTGAACAAGAATCGAAATCCGTTGATCTGTTGATTGCCAATGCTCTAGTGAACTAAGGGGGATTCAAAATCTAAGTTTGTCTATCGTCTTTGTTAAGTCAACCCAATCTTTCAATCTGTCTTTCAGTTTTCATTTTAATTTCCTTGCATTTTCTAGAATTAAAAGTCGTGGAACTCACACCACGCACAACGTGTTAAACCTAAGTAATCTGCCTTCATATTTGAGTAGACGATTATTAGAAGACCCGTGGAATACGATCTGCTTAGCTTTCTAGCTTCGTAGTTATTTGATAACCCGCTCTACGACTGGTTCATCAAATTGGTGCCGTTGTCGGGGACTTCTTTTAATTGTTTGAAAGAAGAACTGACAATTTTACTCTTCTACTTTCCATCTTCCACTTTTCCATCCACTTCGATTTTACACTAGTTTTGTTTGTTTTTGTCGTTTGTAAGTTGTTCACAGGTTTATGCACCACCGCCCTTTCACGCACTACAAGAAAAAGGGGGTTTAACAACGGATTTTTATTCATTCTAACAGCGGATAGGCCGCTGTTAGCTATCCTAACGGGGACGCGTGTCCGCTGTTAGGTTGACTAACGTAAGCTTAGCTAACAGCGGATAGTCGTCCGCCGTTAAACCTAACAGCGGATAGCTTCATATCCGCTGTTAAATCTAACAGCGGATTAAATATATAACAGCGGATAAAATCCGCTGTTAGAGTTCCGATCAGGATTTAAAAAAAATTGCAGAAACCTGCTCGCCGGAGCAGGTTTCTGCAATTGTTCCTCATCTTCTTCTTCAATCTTCTTTCTTCTCCTTCTTCTTCTTTTCTTCTTCTCTTTCTTCTCTCTATTCTCCTTCTTTTCTTCTTCTCCTTCTTCATCTTCATTGTTCTTCTTTCTTCTTCATCATCTTTGTCTTCTTCTTCTTCATCTTCTCTTCTTCTTCTTTTCTTCTTCTTCTTCTTCTTCTTCTTTTCTCCTCTTCTTCTTTCTTCTTCTTCTTCTTCTTCTTCTTCTTCTTCTTCTTCTTCTTCTTCTTCTTCTTATGTTCTTCTTCTGTTCTTCTTCTTCATCTTATATTCTTCTTCTTCTTCTTCCTTCTCATGTTCTTCTTCTTCATCTTCTGTTCTTCTTCTTCTTCTTCTTCCTTCTCCCTCTTCCGCTTCTAGCATTCTTCTTCCTTCTTCTTCCTTCTCCCTTCTCCTTATTCTCCTCCTTCCTTTTTCTTCTTCTTCTTCTTCTTCTACCAATTACAGAAAGATAAATAAATAATAAAAATAACAACACACATGGATTGGCTAGAGGTGGGCACACGGATTGCCACATCAGCAATCTTTAACGGCGGATTCCCTAACAGCGGATATTATCCGCTGTTAGGTTCCCACCCAAAAGTTTTGAATTCTCGCGGAGGCGGGATATTTTGGCGCCTATTGAAATTTCATTCTAACAGCGGAAATTATCCGCTGTTAGCTTTCCCTCCAAAATTTCACGTTCCCGCGGTGGCGGGATTTGTTGGCGCCTGCTGACTTTTCATTTTAACATCAAATACCTAACAACGGATTTATGACCGCTGTTAGCTAACAGCGGATTTTTAAATATCCGCTGTTAGGCAGTATAATCTAACAGCGGATTCCTGTCCGCTGTTAGACTTTCGATGTTAGGAGGTAATTTTCTTGTAGTGACGCGTCTCCAAAGCGCCAAGATCGACAAGGCTAAGAGTATAGAGAGACCAGGCAGTTCTGCTCCGCCAAAACAATCACAGATTTCAAAGAGAGGCAGAACCAATCCACCTCCATCCGTCACTCCAATCAAGATTGAGGAACTGAAGGAGAGTTCCTCATCTTCATCTTCACCGTCATCTTCGTCCGCTTCATACACCGAATCACTTTCACCTCCCCCATCTCCTAGGATGGGTGATGAACTACCACTACCACCACCAGGCGGTCAACCACCACCACCACCAGTTGCACCGAAGAGTCTAGCTGACTACAATAAGCCGAGCGCGACTAGCGTTCGATCTTCTATCGCCGTGCCGCGCATCAAAGGAGATCCTGACTATGAGATCAAGATTCCTTTCTTGACTATGATCTCTAGGGATCTACAATTTGAAGGCAGGCCACTATACAATCCGTGCACGCATCAGGCGGATTTCATTGATCTCTGTGGCACTTTCAAGAATGGGAATCTCAACAAGAACACTCTTTGCTTGAGAGCTTTCCTGTTCTCTTTGAAAGGCGCAGCTAAGAGGTGGCTCACTGGCAAACCCCCTGGCTACTACACAAACTGGGAGACTCTTGCTCAAGACTTCGTCGAAGAGTACTTCCCTCCTTCCAGAACAACAGCCTTCAAGGACAGCATCGCTAGATTCTCTCAGAAGGAAGGATCGAGCTTATATGATACTTGGAATGAATTCCAAGAACTTATCTACAACTGTCCTCACCACGGTTTTGAGCAGAGACAGTTAGCTGAAATCTTTGCTCGAGGTCTTCGTGAAGAATCTGCCAAATGGGTCAATTCCCTAGCTGAAGGGGATTGCCCTACGCTCACACCTGAAGCTGCTCTTCTTCATTTCGCGAATTGTGTTTCTAAGTCAAGGAACTGGGAACGACAATCTGAAGGATCAAGAAGCAAGCTCGATCTCGAAGCAAGCTCGATCTCGAAGCAACCATTAAGGCAGAAGTTGAGAAGCATCTAAAGAAGTCTTCTACACCCATCAAGCCACCGACATCCTCTGTCTACGTTGCCGATTGCGAGTGGTGTGGAGCTTATGCGCATAACGGAGGCCGATGCCAGAATTTTGGTAAAACAGAAGTTTGGTCTGCCGAAGAGGTAAACTTTGTTTCTCAAGGCTTTAATAACAATTAGAACGGTTATGTTGGCTACCGCAACTACAGACAACAGGGGAATTACCAAGATCAACCTCCCTACAATGTCGGTACCAACCAGAACCAAGGCCAGAACCAGAATAGTCGACCAACTGGTCCAGCTCAGGATCAGAAGCCGAACCATCCGCCGGGAGGTGTCTACCAGCCGTCGCACCGAAATCAGGGTAACTATGGAACTGCTCCTGGCAATCGCCAGAATCAATATCTGAACAATACCTATACAGGACAGCAACATCAGAAGGAGAACAACGTCAGTGAACTCAACAAGAAGCTCAATCAGATCATCACCACGATCATGATAGTCAGTTCAAAGCTCAAGCTCTCCTCAACCAAGAACAGATTGCATCCGGTCAAAGAATTGAGCAGGCGGTCAACCAGATCTCTAGCATGCTAACATCTGGTCGACCATTTGGCCAGCTTCCAAGCCAAACCGAGCCGAATCCAAGAAAGGAGCAAGCTAAGATGGTATCTATTCAAGATCCAACAAACTTGCCTACTAATGCTTCTTCTATTTTATGCAGGACCGATGAAGCTTCGGAGAAGAAGGACGCAAAGAAGGAGGCGCCTAAGGAGTATGATCCTCCTCTTGCTCCGTACTACGAGAAGCCTCCTTTTCCAAGAGCAATGTTACCGAACGCAAGGATCGAGACTGGTATGTGGGGAAACAAAGAAGGATATCATGCCGCCCGTAGCAAGAAGCCTTCATCACCATATCCAGCTAAGTGTTCCGATCCTGGTTCTTTCACGCTACCTCTAGTCATTAATGATGTTGAGATAGAACGTAATTTGGTTGATCTAGGCGCGTCTGTCAATGTTATGCCCATGAGTTTGTTTGAGAAATTGAATCTAGGAGAACTAGAACCGACTAGCATACAACTTGTCTTTGCTGATAGATCATTGAAAACACCTAGAGGAGAGATCAAAGACGTTGTTACTAAATGTGGTCCTTTCACTTTCTTAGCTGACTTTGTGATCATAGATACTAGCAAGGAGGATTCTACGATTCTTATAGGTCGACCCTTCATGGCAACAACCGGAATGCAAATTAACATTCCGAATGGTTCTTTGACCTTGAGGGTTGGTAAGGAAACGATAACATTTTGCCTTAAGGACGGTATGAAATACACTCCTTTGAATGAAGAACCTCATTGTCTTGCTGTTGAAACTGTGGAGTTGACTCCGGTCAACTCCGTTACTAATGTCTCTTCTAGTGTTTCTAGATCAACTGTTGTTGCAGGTGTTGAGCAGATTACCAAGCAGGTGCCAGGATCTTCGCCTCAGAAGCCACCAAAGAAGAAGGAACTGAAAGCCTCTTCTTCACCGCCAAGCAAAGAACCTGGCAGGTCACGGAGGAAGAATCAGAAGAAGAAAACTCAAATGGTCTGGAGACCAGTTGCCCCTCCACCCTCTTTCGAGCCAGCCGGACCACCAATTCCTTCCAAGCTACCGGCACCGGAGCAAGTAAAGAAGGAGAAGCCAAAAGCATCTCCCAAGGAAACACCGACGATCACCGATCCTGGTGATATGAAGCCGGAGGTTAAAGAGAAGACAAAGTCGATCGTTCTCATTCCTTCCACCGTCTTCCTTGTAGAGGATGATCCCTCAACATAACTTTTGACGTGTGAGATTTAACTCACAACAATCAAGGTCGTATTCCACGAGGGCTCTCTCAAAAGCTAATACTCACACGGTTCATGGACGGTCTATTCATTTGAAATTGGTTTTAGTTTGAAATAAGAACAAAAGAAAACATAAAGAAAACTAAACAAACAAACAAAGCGGTGCAAATCAAAGGTGAAGGAGGTTAACTTGGAAAGATAGCTTCATCATGCTCAAGAGGAACAAATGCACAAACAAGCCAAACATGATCGAGGATGCAATCGAATGACCACGCAAATCCCTTCTATATACTCAATGCACTCTCGTCGCACTAAATCCCTATCCTAGAACCACTCAACCTAGGCTCTCGCTCTCAAGCTAAGTGACTAAGGATGTATTAAAGGTGTTTGATGAAATGCCAAGCTACAAAACCTTCTCCTATGACTCTATGACCACTAGGCTAGACACCACACTCTCATGTTAATGCCCTAACACTAAGAGAATCATCAAAAGACTAATCAAAGTTCAATTGAAAGAAAAACCTAATGCACACCAAGTGTTCGATAAAATGCACAAGTGAGAAATCATGCAACTATGGTTGAATTGAGATGATCTAATCTCTTAGAACACACTCCCTTCAACCCCTAGACCTACAAACCATGTAATCTAAGCACTCTCATGCATTACATCACAAATGATAGACCAAATCAAGCCATAACACAATTTGGAATTAACAACAAGTCTAGAGATCATCTTCTTACAATCCAAGATCAATCATGGCATATTTGTACAATCAACCTCTATCCTAGCACAACTAATCTATCAATCCAAGGAAACCTAAGAAATCAGCCACACATGGCCAAGGAAATGAAGGAAAGAGAAAGAAAGATGATCACCAAGAACATCATGGCAATCCTCCTCTTGCAAGCTCCTCTCCAAGGTTGTGGGCTTCAATCCAAGCTCTTCTACTTTGATTTGCACCTTGCTCTAGGGTTGTGGATTGGAGATGAGAAGAAAAGTAATTGGAAAGTTGAGAGAAAGGGTTTTTGTTCGAAGGTGTGAATTGTGAATAATGAATTGTTGTCCAAAATTTCCACCCCTCTCTCTTTAAATAGCACCGCTGGAAATAGCCTGGATTTTTGGCGAAAATTCTACAAGATTTTTGCCGAAAATATCTTTGAAAAACACCGAGCGGCTTGACTTTTCTTCACAAAGTTTCGGCAAAAATTCTACAATATTTTCGCCGAAAATGTCTTCATAAATCGAACGTCCGCCTCCTGTTTGCAAGTGACCGAGGGTTTTCGGCGAGAACTATAAGGTTCTCGCCGAAAACTTGAGTACAAAACCCTGCACTTTTCTCGATTTTGCAACGGTCATATCTCCTCCGTCCTAGCTCCGATTGACCTCCCGTTTGATCCTACGTGCTCCTTGTCACCAGTACTTCAATGCCAAATCCTGAAAATGCAAAGAAAACAATTCTAATGGACATAGAATTGGCCTCAAAGTGACAACCGGACAACAAGAAAGCACTTTGCATAAAACTTCAATAAAAGCATATAAATCATAGCAAAATGAGATCAAACATGGGAAATCCTTAGGCTAATCAACGGCTTAAAATGCACTAAATAACGTCACATCAACTTTTTGGTCCGTTTAAGATTACTGATCACCTTCCGATGGACGTACCAAGCTCATACACGCTAACGGGAAGAATTCATGCTCGCCGGAGATACCCCGAAGCTCTATTTCATGAACTCCGACGCTATCATTAAGGAGATCCTGAGTTGGGATGTCTCCTAATACCGCCCGGTATCGTCCAGCTCAAGGACGTTAATCAAGAGCGCTTCGTGGGAGGCAACCCACGGCTGGAGTCAGTTTTTCATTTGTGTTGAACTCAGTGTTTTAGAGTCGGATCGGGGGAGCCAAAAGTGTCAGTTTGCATGATTTATTATTTTTTCGTGTGTAGTCTGTGTGTCATCGTTTCAATCGCAAGTTGTTTGAGGTTGTTCCAATTTTTTTCGAATTAGTTGTGATTTTCTGAAGTTTGCCGGAATTGCGAAAATATTTTCAATCCTGCAGGGCAAAGTTTTCGGCGAAAACCTCCATATTTTTGGCGAAAACTTCTTTTCAAAACCCCCTGTGTTTTCCAAACGATTTTAAGCTTAACTTTTCGGCGAAAACTTGCTTTGAAAACCGGCAGACATTTTTAACTGAAATTTTCGGCGAAAACTTTACAACTTTTCGGCGAAAACTTTTGAAAAATCCAAAAAAATTTCCCCCTATTTCCTTTTCATTTTTTCGGTTTCTCTCTCTCTCCCCACTCCCTCATGTTCGAAAATCCGAGCCCCCCTGCAAAAATCGCCGCCGACCCATTTTCAACCGTCGCCGCTCGCACCAGCCGCCGCCGCTGTTGCCGACCGCCGCCGCTGCCTCCCTCTCCCGAGTATTTCGAGCCATAGATCGTTAGAATCAGAGCTCTAGAGCTCCAGTTCCACGAAGACCTAGTTTTTTTCGATTTTTCACCGATTTTCTCTCCTTGTTCGTTTTCAGCCATCATGACTTCAAGGTAAGTTGTAGAGCTTTTCATTACGAATCTTTTGACATGTTGAATGCTGAATTTCGTCGAGGTTGACTTCGATTGACTTTTCGGTCTACCTCGATTTGCGTGCCGACTATTTCGTGAGAATTTTTGCTGAATTGATTAGTCTGGACTGTTTTTAGCGTGCTTAGGGAGCTCTGTGTTGTAATTTGATGCAATTTGATCAAGATTTGCCATGCTTAAAGATTAAATTTCTGCGGTGTTGACTTTTGTGGAAATATCGGTTTGACCTTGAACTGTTTGTGCTCAATTAGCTGCCATGTTTGTCCATTCACGTTTGTATCATGTGGTTGATTTTCTGAGCTAATTTACACCGTCATTTTCCGCTTTGAGCTAGTAATTCCCATGATTAGGGTTCAATGTGCTATGATGTGGACCTTTTGAATGTCGGTTTGACTTCTGAACTCTGATTGTATAATGACAACATTTTGGTTATTCCTATGCATGTGTTGTAATTATTTGTGATTACCAGTTAATCTGCTTCGCTTACCTCCACTCGGTTTTCCTCATTTCTTTGTGAAATTGAGTTTTTCTACTAAGTGTGGGGTAGGATTTTAGTTTGACAAATCTGGTTTGATTTTCTTGCTATGAATTAGGAATGTGACCAATGAGCGCAGGACCAAGGCCAGACTCGACATTAGCTCCAGCTCCCGTCACACCGGCTATCCACGGTCCTCCACCAGCATTCCCTGACCGTGTCGGGTATCATCGTACCGTCACCCACCTACCAGTGCACTACTTCGAGCGCTACCAGCTATTCCAGGACACCCTGGTGGCTGACGTGCACCCGCTCTCCCTCGAGTCCCTCCACGAGCACAACGAGGACTGGCACCGGAACGTGCACGACTCTCTGGCAGCTGCAGGACTTCTGGAGCTGACCACCATAGCGGACGACTTCCCCGAGATCGCTCTTCGGGAGTTCTGGGCCACTTTTGAGCTGGACACGCACAAGAGGCGCCAACACAAGAAGATTGTCACCTTCTACCTCGGCGGGGTGTACAGAGATCTGACGTACGACGAGTTTGCCGACCACCTAGGCATCCCACCCGTGCACTGCCGCAACTACCAGCTCGGTTGGGAGGACAACTCGGGCAGCTCTGCTATTTATGACGAGCTCTGGAGCCACATCACTGGAGTGTCTAGCGCTCGCACCGGAGCTCATAACTCCCTCAGGTCACTCGCTCACCCTCTCTTCCGTTACATTCATATGGTTTGGCGTAGATCTTTATTATATGCACCAGAGAAGGACCGCCACCATATTAGTCGAGAGGAGCTCATTCTCCTCCGTGCTATCCGAGCGGGTCGACCACTTCATCCTGGATGGGTGCTGGCACGTCTCTTCCACAAGAAGACGAAGACGACCAAGCCGCCTCGCTCCCTCCTCGGTGGCAACTTTGTAGGCCGCCTCGTCGCCTCTTTGGTCTCGGCCAGTCATATGGTTCTGAGGTCCCGCGCCACATTTTACACACCATCGGTGGTGATCTGGCTGTTGAGTTCGAGATACAGCTGGACCACAGTCCGTACGTGGCAGCCGTTCTTCCTCCCCCCAAGAGGACGAATCAGAGGAAGAAGATGATTCTGAGGAGGAGCAGCCCCAGCCAGAACCGGAGTTTGACGACTATATACCCTCGCCACATCATTAGGCAGGGTATGCATATCAACACCAGTCTCCCCTTCCAGATCCACTCCAGGCCCCTTATCCTCAGCATCGACCGCATCCAGCTAATATTGGAGAGCTGTACGAGCGACCCCAGGAGTGGCGAGTCACAGTCACCGCCACTTAGGATGCCAAATGGGTTATTATGCAGGAGCACATGTGCCGCACTGACGAGAGATATGAAGCGCAGCTGGCGTGGCACGGCAGGTCGATGACGCCCTCCACATTCCCCCTCCCAATGCACCTGACCAGTAGTGATCGGGTTGTATTCCTTTTCTGGTCATTTCTTTTTATTTTTCTTTTCGGATTTCGATCCAACTTTTTTATGTGTGGATCCGGGACACTTGTCCTGGTTTCCTTTTCATCTTTCATTTGTTTTTGTTTTGTAGGCAGTTGGTAGATTTCCTTTGCTTCAGGATCTACTACACTCCCCTTCGCTTTGGTAGATTCCCTCTACTCCGAGGATCCGTGTTCATCCCCTACACCAACCATCTCGGTCCAGGTTCTACTACTTCACTCTCAACTCTAGTTTTAGTCCTGTGAGGACACAGAACGATTTAAGTGTGGGGTAGGATGCTAGAGAACCTTGCATGAACTTGATTGCCCTTGATTGTGTTTTTGTGTGCTTCGTGGTTCCTTTCCAGTCTCTCTAGCATTAGAATGGCTCCGTTCTTGATTTTTGAGGTTAAGTTGTTGTTCAATCTGTCATAATGATGCTTAGACTGCTTAACCTAGAACTTGAGAACCAACATGTATATTTTGATGCTAAATTGCTTGGTCAGAACAGATTTTTGAAAATCACACTTGTAGTTTGTCGCCTTGATTGCATGAAAATGACCGAATTCGACCAGCAAACCAAATGTGAGCTTTTGATCCATTGCACGTAACTTGCAATTTTAATTCCTTTTGAGTGATTTTCTGTTTGCTTGAATGAGTTAGAATTTGCATGAGACCTACTCGAGACCACACAATGACATGAGTTCTAGAATGATAGGGGCACCTAGATTCAGCTACTAAGCCAGATAGCCTACCCAATGTTAAATCCATTAGGTGTAAACCCTTGAGCTTGGCCTGTTCTTTCGGTTCGATATACATTATAGTCATTCCCCATTCTTTCAATCCCCGTTGATCCCCTGTGGTTGTAGTTCTAGATTGGCCTACCGGAAGTCAGTTTGTGGTAACCTGCCTATAGCCATTAAACAGGTGGTCCTAGCTATTATGTCCAAACATGTAAACCCCTCTAGCAACTAAAAGAAAGAATCGACACAAAGAAAAAAAAAGAAGAAAAAAAAGAAAAATTTCGAAAAAAGTAAGAAAAAGAGAAAAGTTCAAGAAAGTTCAAAGTTCAATAACGTTCTTCTCTCTACATATGGAAGAACGAAGCCAAATGAAAATTCAGAAAAAAAATATGTTTGTAAGAAAATAAAGTGCTAGGTTGCTTGAGGGTATCATAGGACGAGCGTACACCATTCCACCCGTGTCTTGTTAGACGGTAGGAAGCCATAGGCTAGATTCGAGGGAAGTTAGTCGAAAGCTACACCGCACCAAAGCCATCATCATACATTCCCATCAACCATCTCATTATAAACCCTTGTAGAGTAGAATTTGTTACAGTCCTAGCAGGGAAGTCCTTCTTGACTAGTTCCTCATGTTGTCACAGTGGTGGAGATGTGGTCGAATTGCAAACTTGTGACAGAATTCAGTAACAGAAAATGATTGAGAGCATAAACACGTCCTTAAACACAGAGAATGAGAGTTTTCCCCTTGTACTAAAAATTTCCTGTGTAAGGAGTCTGGTCGGTCAAGTCAAATTCGTGCATGATTGGTTACTACTACGTGTTGTGTGCAGTTTTTAGTGAGACCAGGTTGTTTGGCTGATCAGTATGCATGTTAGGTTTCTTGTTCTAGTAATTAACTGTCTAATAATTCATTGTCCATGCCTGAACTCCAATTCAATCGATCTTATCATTTGTGAACGTGAGCGTTTTTATTCAGTTTGCTTGAGGACAAGCAAAAGCTTAAGTGTGGGGTATCTTGATGACACTCGATTTGACGTGATTATCAGCCTCATTTAAGCGACATTTCCTTGTTTAAGACATGGTTTTTAGGGAAGAATAGCGAATATTCACTCAACTGCTCTATCTCGTGCCATTTGTGTTACTTTGGCCCGTTTCGGGTCTATTTGATGGTTTTCTAGTGTTTTCATGTTAGCACAGATTTTTGCCGTCAAATATAGTAGCCAAGGACGTGTCTAAGGCATTGGAACCCCGAAGAATCGCACTGGAACCAATCAAAGAAGTCAACCAAAAGTATGCCCCAATTTACACTTGAGTTTTCGGCGAAAACCCTTAGAGTTTTTGGCGAAAACTCCAGAAGAAATCGGCTGAGCATCACAAGAGGAAGTTTTCAGCGAAAACCCCAAGTTCTCGGCAAAAACTCTGAGTCCGAAAATCACAGGAGAAACAGCTGAGAGATCAGTCATTTTACAAAGAAGTTTTCGGCGAAAACTCCAGGCAAAATCCGGCAGTTTTTGGGTTAAGTATAAATACTTAACCGGCGGCCCAAAAGAATATACCATTCATAATTCAGAACTTTCACGAGTTCCAGACCGAAGGAGTTCGAGAGAGCAGAGTTTTCGAGTTCGAAGAGCCAGGAAGAGATCGTGACGCCATCCCTTCACCTCGGAGACTCGGAGCTAGGATTGAAGATTACCGGAGAGCGAAGCTTCGCCGGAGTCGTCTTAATTAGGTTTTATAGTTTCTATCTGTTCTCCCTTTTCATGATGAACTCTGTCTTTGTCTTTGATTCTTTTGTTATGAACATGAGTAGCTAAACTCGTAGAGCTTAGACTAGATGAACCCTAAGTGACCCAGGGCTTTAAAGCGGTCACGGATCGGCGGTGATTAGATTCGAAATTCAATCAGTTTCTCTTTCATGTTTGATTTGTTCTTCGTTGTTTATGTTTCTTGTCTGGATGGATCACCTAGATTAGATTCTTGTTAAGCTAAGGATAGAAGCGAACGCTCGCCTTACTTTAAAACATCAAATCGAACAATTAACCTATTCATTGGAGTGTGCCTTTCGTAGGAACCAGTTAGGGTTAATCCACTGCAAGAGTAACTCATAAATCGTTAGTAATTCCACCAGTTAGTTTAGTCATCGTAAGAGGCGACCGTACCCGGGCGACTAATTAATCTTGGTAGCTAGATCGGATAGAGCGAACGTTCGCCAGTCTTAAACCTAAGGGTCAGGAGTTATGGTGGTGTCTTAGAATTGATTGAACAAGAATCGAAATCGCTGATCTGTTGATTGCCAATGCTCTGGTGAACTATGGGGGATTCAAAATCTAAGCTTGTCTATCTCTTTGTTAAGTCAACCCAATCTTTCAATCTGTCTTTTAGTTTTTGTTTTAATTTCCTTGCATTTTCTAGAATTAGAAGTCGTGGAACTCACACCACGCACAACGTGTTAAACCTGAGTAATCTGCCTTTATATTTGAGTAGACGATTATTAGAAGACCCGTGGAATACGATCTGCTTAGCTTTCTAGCTTCGTAGTTATTTGATAACCCGCTCTACGACTGGTTCATCACGCTTGGATACGAAATCATTTTTGTGCTGGGATGAAGAGCTCACAGATGAGTGAGACATGCAACAGCAACCTGAGAAAAGCCTTGGATTCAACTATGAATCTAGCCGGGTTAGTTACTAGTTATCCATTTATCTGTTAACTAGTTAACCATTTATCTGTTTACTAGTTAACGAGAAACTAGTTAACTAGTTAACCATTTATCTGTTAACTAGTTAACTTGACTGATAAATTTTAAATGAATGTCCATTTATGCAGTTTTTTCACACAGTACAATCGCTTGGTTGAGAATAAAAGGGAAGAAGATAGAAGGCAAGAATTTACTATGAAGGATAGACAACCAGATGTTAGATCAAAAATAACATTGGTTGAAAAAAATTCATGGTTATATACACCTGAAATTTTCGCAATGGTGCAAGAGGAATGCATTGCGTCATCTCCTTATGTAATAGGTAGAGATGAAGTGAACGATAATGAGATGGGGATGGCATTTAAAATATATAAGTGGGGGCGCGACAACACAAGACTTGATGAAAGGATGGTTCTCATCAATGATGACAAGCTTCAGTTCTGGTGTACATGCAGGACGTACGACACTTGTGGTTGGTGGTGTCGGCACCTTATGAGATGCCTTGACTGTATGTTCTTTAACACAGGACAGCTGAGGTACAAAAATATCCCAGCCTAATATATAATGAAACGGTGGACACAAAGTGCAAGGGATGGTTTTGAGTTCGAATTTCCCTCTGAAGTTATCTTGCCAAGACAAGCTATGATAACCAGGAGGATGCAGACTATGTCAGCTATGATTGTAACACTGATGAATAGATCAGTTTGGAATGATGCAGCATTTAAACGTGTAATGGACACATTTCATACATTACTTAGGGAAACAGAAGGACTACCATAGATTGGAGATAATGCTGAAACCACTCAGTCAGGAGGAGCATCTAATTCAGAAGGTAACAAAAAATAAATTATTCTGTCCAGCAAATTGTTTTATATGCTTATTAACTGCCTACTGGTTATCTAGTTAACTACTTGTTATCTAGTTAAATAGTTATCACACAATTATCTAGTTATCTATTTACCTTATTAGAATTGTTTGTTAACTAGTTAACTCCACTAGTAATCACTTAATGACCTATTATCAACACTAACAAAAAAAAATTATCTCCCCCCCCAGGATCTGTCTTAGTAACAGATGGGGGAACAATGTCAGCTGCTACTACATCGACATCGAGCGTGGAAATAGTGGGCTTCAAAAATAGACAAGACCCATTTAACTCACGGAAGAGGAAGAAAAGCATCGTTGAAGAAGGAATCTTCAAGAAAAGACAAAAAAAAATATTAACAAGGTGAAGAATGACGCTTTGCGTGCAAAAAGAGTTGTGGTTCATTTGAACCCATGATACAGAGATTTTGGAGGTAAACACATATTCTTAACTGAGATCCTGATAACTAGTTAACTGTTCTTGATAACTGGTTAACTTTGAAACTAGTTAACTGTGTTTGTTACCAAATGCAGGACCTGTCTTAACAGCTAGAGACAAACTTCAGCTGCTCAAAATCAAACAACATGTCCAAAAAAAATCATAGAAGAACCACTCTTTGCTTATTGGGAGAGAAAATAGAGGGCAAATGTGAAAGAAGGAGGCAAAAGCTTGCTGCGCTAGAAGATATTTGTTTTATTTCAAGACACGAACCTCTTGGTTTTATTTGGATGTTGTTGAATTTCTATGACTACAGAGATTACTGTAGTTAACCTTTTGCTTAATTTGATTTGTATGTTTAATGCTGAATTTGCTAATTAGTTAAAAAGCTATTGCTTAATTTGGTTTGTATGTTGAATGCTGAATTTGTTAATCAGTTAACCAACTTTGTTAACTAGTTAAAAAAGAAAAGTTAACTTATATAAGTTAACTGGTTAGGTTGTGTTACCTAGTTAACTAGATAACTTACTGTGTTATCTAGTTAACTGGTTAGGTGCATTGTGTTACCTAGTTAATTGGTTAACTAGATAACTTACTGAAAGTTATCTAGGTACACATATGAAGTTATCTAGTTAACCCCTAACTAGATATCTAGTTAATACAGGAAGTTATCTGGTTAACTAGTTAACCAGAAACTAGTTAACTAGTTAACCCAACAGTAAAGTTACAAATGTTTAGGATAGCAAACACAGTAGGATAACAAACTGTTCTTACCACACATAACTGTGCATACACACTGTCTACTTAACATATTGTTTGCACAAAAACAAAAGAAAAACACAAAATAACTGTGCATACATCCTTAAAATCCCCCAAACCCATTCCCTTATCCTAGCTGATTTACTTAGCTTTTTCTCGGATCTCTGACAGCAGTATGTTTCCCTCACCAAAGATCAAATCTGACAACATGCCAATCCTCCTCCTCTCAATATAAGCTTTGTCCCCCCACTTTGATGACATCTTCCCCTCATATTTCCCTTCCCATTCCTCAAACCAGTTGATAGCATAAATTCCAGAATTATTTGTGTCTGGATGCTTAATCTTCTTCAAGACATTCCATTGGTAAACAACAACTTTCCTTCTAGGCTTCTTTTTTGGCTTGTCTTTGTACTTCTCAGCCAAGAATGCATCAATAAAGCCAATGACTTTCTCACAACGAACCTTGTAATGATTTTTGAAATCAGTCTTTTGCAAGGTGTCAAGGAAGTGATACTTCTTATGCACATTATCAATTACTAACACAACAAAATTGTCATTATGTCTCACTGGCATGAAGAATTGGGAAATAAAGGAAAAAATTATTAGACACGAAAAAAATAAAAAAAAACTTAAACACAACAGAACACAAAAAAGTTACTTACGTAATCAACTTCGCTAAAGTCATGATTTTTAGCCCAACTAAAATTGATTGTGTCTGCAACTTCAACATACATACTGCCTTGTGATGGTTGAGTTTCGTTCACGTTTGAGAACAGTGTGCGCTACAAAACAAAAACGAACATCGCTAGTTAACTAGTTATCAGAAAAGTTAACTAGTTAACTAGTTAACAGAAAGGTTAACTAGTTAACTAGTTAACAGAAAGGTTAACTAGTTAACTAGTTAATTAAAAAAGGCTACATAAAACATTATAAAAAAAAACTAACCGCGAATTTTTCTTTAAAAATCCATCTCTTAATGATATTGCCATTGATGACTGATCTCCTGTTCAGTAAATCAGAATATGAATCCAGTACGGCAAATGATAGTTCACAATCAGGTAGAAGGGACCTGATTTGTTCTCTATTCAGAGACAAATCTGACGTTGTCAACGGACCATCTTTGACAACGTATACAGGCTCATCCCTAGAAAATATAAAACAAGTTAACAAGTTAACCAAGCTAAAAAAGAAAACTAGTTAACATTCCATAGTCCTATTTACTTACGGATCAAGAGATGAGTTGATGCAGTAAGCAACAACATAGTTCAAACCCCCATGTTGATAATCTGTGACAGCAGTTTCAGACCTAAGTACGGGAACCTCAGTAACAGTAGCAGATTTCAAGATCTTTACAGGGACAGCTGCTATTGGAGCACTTTGCTTCGGTAATGAAGTATTGATCTTCGAATCACTTCCAAATGATGCTATAGGAATTGGAGAGGTAACTTGTTTAGACACCATAGTTTTGCTGCTTGATCCTTTCTTACCCAAACTGTAGGTATCAGGGATCACCATATGCTTAAGGTCGGTGCTTGATTCTATTATTTTTAAACACATAAATAACATATTAGCAGCCAAAAATTAACATTTAACTAGTTAACAAACATAAAACTGAAAAAAGCCTAAAAACAAAAGAGATAACTAGTTTACTGTTTTGATGACCAGTTAATTAGATAACCAAACAACAGATAGTTAACTAGATAACCAAATGTTAGATGGTTAACTAGATAACCAAACAACAGATATTTAGTTGAAACAGAAAATCAGATAACTAATTTATATAAAATGAAAAAATACCTCCAACTTCCTTCATTTGTATAACATGCACAAGAGTTTCCAATGGACTTGAGACTTTAGGAGGGACAATACCAACATGAGGAGGGGACTTGGGAGAGCAATGCAGGTCATCTTCTGAATAGTTTGCCTTCTTTCCATCATCATCAGAAATGATCACACTACCAATATCATCAAGTGCTTCTTGATCATCCTTTGATAGAGCAGAGTAATCCACAAAATAACTCCTATGAGGTCCCACAGCACTATTAGTTGGTTCTTTACCAGATTCTTCGGGGATGGAGGCATCAGCTTGGGCTGGTACGTTCGTCTCCTGGTTTCCTTCAGGAATAACATCATCTGTAACATGAATATCCCCTCCTTTATCATCAGCATCATCGTCATTGGTATTATCTTTTTTACCTCCTTCATCATCAGCATTATCATCGTTGGAATCATCTTTTTCTCCTCCCTTATCATCAACATCATCTTCGTCACTATCATCAGAATCCTCATCCTTATCATCATTTTTATTAGTTCCCTCACCATCATCAATTCTCTCATTACCTTGGGCAGCAGGATCATCATCAGTAGCATCGTTGACAGCAGCATCAGTAGCAGTTACATCATCAGTGGCATCAAGTACAGGAGCAGGGACGTCAGGTACAGGAGCAAAGGCTTGGTCAGCAGAAACATCATCAATAGTAGTATCAGCAACCTCATCAGACATCTTACCACCAACCCAAGAAACACCATGCTCATCAGATGAATCAATGAAAGCATCTAGGGCAGCAATTGATGATTTGTATTCAGGAATCAGATGTAAACATTGGTCACAAGCCCTAGCCAGATTAGCCCTCAATAAAATAGCCTGAAAAACATAAAACACACATATCTCAGTAAGAAGGTTAACTAGTTATCTGGTTAATAAGTTATCGAGTTAACTAATGAATATTTAACTAGTTAACAGATAATTGGTTAACTCATTATTATTGTTAACTAGTTACCTCCGTCCGGGATGCAAGAGCAGAGTCAAATAATTCAGAAGATGACAAAACAATATCAGGGCGCTGCTTTTTCGAATCACCAACCACATTTTCATGCTCAGTCCTACCCCTTTTTTTTAGTGGTGGCCACTACATTCACTGCCTTCTTGCTCCTTTTTGTAGGTGAATCAGCAATGGATACCCCTTTTTCAGTAATAGTAATAGTCTGTTGACGTGATTCAGCAACTTTCTTGCCGCCCTTGCGAACAACAGCATCAGCAGCAACCTTCTTACCCCTTTTCCTGATAATTGCATCAGCAGCATCTTCACTAACAACATCTTATTCACCAACATCTTTTTCAACATCATCAATTTCATCAATAAAAATCTTGTTGACTTCACAGTATTTGGCAACTACAGCATTCGTGTAATCTTTAACTTTATCGTTGGTAAAGTGATGCAATACACACCCCTCATCACCACGTCCCTTAAAGTCATTACATGCCACAAGGTATATCACCTGGGGGAAATGTAATCAGTTAGTAAAGATTAACTGATTATCTATTTAATAGGTTAACTAGTTAACACATTTTAAGATGGTATTTTTTTTAATAGGTTATCTAGTTAACTGATCAATATTTAACATTACACAGAAGAGAACTTACAGTCAGAAAATGAACATCCGCTGCAATATTCTTGTTGCCCTTAGTTGTAAACATTCCAGACTTGAAATTAGCAAATCCGAACTTTGCCCAATTGTAGGTCATAAAATTCTCCAGATTCTCACCCCTCACAAATGTGATATACCGAATGTCGACGGTGTGAAACGTGGTGGGACAAAACAAACAGCCAATTAGATAAAGAAAGAACAGGGCAAACCAATCAACATCTGAAATCTCAGTGTCGAACAATGCTTCTCCAATTGATTTAACCGTGTATCCTCCTTTGAGTGAGACCAAGTTGAACTGTTGAATGAATTCTGAGAAATTTTGAGTTGGAAGACTTGACAATGGCGGTACAGTAGTCTCCCCAGCAGGTACAGGATATACACTTCGGTAATCTTTGACTGATAATTTCTTCTTCAATTTGTGTTGTAGTCATACTGTTTGAGTACCCACGTCAACACACCAGAATCAATAGCAGTAACAATAATATGAGCAAATGAATCCAGTCCATAATTTTGAAGCATTTTTAATCTGCTAGGAGATATGGACTGCATGACCTCACGAATCCTTTTAGGAGAACCACACTGCCTAAAATCCCTTGGTTGAACTACATGTGAATATAGGTACATATGCCTGGACAACAAAAACAAACGAAGACAGTGAGTTAACTAATTAACTCTGTTTAATGGAGAGAGAACAACAACGTACAAAAAATACCATAAACACAACACTATGAAATGAAACACTAGAAGACTGAGAAAACACCATACAACACAGCAGGGGGTGACAAAGAAAACCCTAGCCACAAACAAATAGACAAGAGGCTCAAGTCAGGAATCAATACAAGGAGTTAACTAGTTAACTCTGTTTAGTGGGAGAGAACAACAACGAACAAAAAATACCATAAAACACAACACTATGAAATGAAACACTAGAAGACTGAGAAAAACACCATACAAAATAGCAGGGGATGACGAAGAAAACCCTAGCTACAAACAGATACTATTAAACACTTAAAAATGAAGAGGAAGAACAACAACAACCTCAAGTCATACATGCAAAACAATCGATCAACTATAAAAGGGAGAAAACAAGTTAACACACCTGGAATGATTAGGTCGAACCATTGTTAAGAAGCTTTGAATGGGATTGTGTGTTTGGATTTGAGAAAGAAACAAATCAGAAATCAGAAGAGAATGGAGACTGAAAAGAAGCAGTTGGACTAAATGGAGGATTAGAGAGTTCAGAGGTTGAAGAAAAGATGATATGAGGGAGAGAAAATGAAAATAAACCGTATGCAAATGGAGATGAAGCTCTTGGAAGGAAAGGCGCGGGACGATTGAAATGAATGCCCAGCTCGTGAACTGCTATTGAAGATTGAGGGTCGAAAAAGGGGGAACTTAAATAGACAGAGGAAAAGGCGAGACTGCCCCCGGATTAATAAAACAGATCTAGAGCCCGTTGAAGAAGAAGACTAACATCCAACGGCGTCAGATGAGTTTGGAAATGTTTCCAAACCAGGATTATCCTGGACGCTGATCCGGTTCCATTACTTAGAAGTGTAGTTGAATTTTTTTCTACTTTTTATTTCTACTTTTTAATATATAATAATTTAATTCATATGTTGGTAAGAAATTATAAATTTGTTATCAATTATTGGGATATAATAAACAAAAGCATTATAGTTATGCTTTCTTGTTGTTACGTTAAAAACACTGCAGCTTTTCTTTGATTAAATAGTAAACTACTCCAATCATTAGGTGTGGCATTGTTGGTTGTTCACTTTGTCTCTTAACCATGAGGTTGAGAGTTTGATCCTTGTTCGTGAGAAAAGAATTAAAAAATTTTGTTTGCCAAAACTGATTTTTATCTAAAATACCCCATTACTAGAATGAAGGATGAGCTATAAAATCCTCAAAAAGCTGACGTATCAACTGAAAAAAAAAGGAATTTTACTTTAATATATTATTAGTGGTGAATACTCCGGTGCACCCACCTAGCTGGGTGCACTGAGTGCACCCACTTGCGTGTCGCGATCTGATCCGTCCGTTCAATCAACGGATCTCAAGCCTTTGAATTAAATAAGATTAAATTAATTAGTTTTATTATTATTCTATTCCACACAGAACATATTACATATAAGTACCTATTATTATACAAAATTGCAAAATTAACTTATAACTTTCTAAGCTGAATTAAGTTACCCTCCCGTTATCTTCCCACCGACACTCTTCCATTCAATATGAATCCATTATCTTCCCACCCCCACCAACACTAATCCATTATCTTCCCACCCCACCGATACTATTCATCTTATTCCCCGACCACCGTTCCTTCCAATCCCCGCCCACCGTTACTTCCAATCCCGATCCTCTCTGCATGTGTTCCCGACCAGCGTTCCTTCCAATCCCGACCACTGCCGCTCCAATCCCGACCACCGCCGCTTTCTCCTCAGCCCTCCTATCAATAATCCTTCCTTTCCCAACCACCGCCACTCCAATCCCGATCACCGTTCCTTCCTTTCCCGACCACCGCTCCAAGCCATTTCTTGTCCAGCCGGTACCGATCTCCTTTTACATCGCGTTGGCCAGTCCCGACCTATGTTACATCTCGTCGGCCAGTCCTAACTACTCTTCCATCGTGTCGCTAGGTCCCGACCTCTCTTCCATTCTCCAACTCCGCAGTTCGCCGGTCTTCGTCAAGATACCAGATCCATGTGTAGTATTGCAGTTCATCTCTATCTGTTCGCTTCGACTCTCGTGTAAGTCGTCATCCATGTGGTTTCTAGAGATCGAAGACTCGAGGACAGCGAGAAGCGAATCGAGGAGTTGGAGAAGAAGCTCCTCGGTCTCCAGGCTGATATCAGTAAGCTCAATGTTAGTTTTGAAAAGAATTTGCCATTACACCTATCTCTCTTGTTCGTCGCTCTCTCTGGAATTGGAAAGGCGCTCCTAAAGTTGTCAGGAATGGGAACTCTGGGGATTCCTTCTCTCAACCTCCTTAGCCTTTCTCATTCCCGTTCACTCATACGGAAGACCCAGATCAATGGGGAGTTCTCAGAAGGTTTCGCAATGGCTACTCCTCTGAGACTGAGTAGTTGCAATTCTGTACGCTCTTATATTTCGAATCTTTTGTGAGCTCTGACTTATGGGTCTGGCCTTGTTTCTCTTCTTCTGTCCTTAACTTGGAATTTTGATTTGGGGTTTTTTTATATGGGAAATTCTGGTTTCATATTTCTAGCTGGTTTAATCAGCGTAGGAGCTCTGTGGTGGAAATTCGTGCTGACAATGAGGACCTTGAACTAAAGCAGATGAGAGATATGGCCGCTGCTAAGAAGAGATGGGATGTTATGGTACTTTTCCAGCGTTTATGTATGCCTTGTTTAACTTTGATACAACAATGAACTCAAGATGAGTTATTGTTGTTGCTTCGTGAAAATAGATGTTTAACCATCTACTTTCTAGGAAGATCATGAATTTAATGATCCTGTGTTCCTTGCATTGTCGATTTATGTTGTTAGTGTATTGTTTTGAAAAGAGTTTATTGAGGTAAAGGCAATTGAATAAGAGTGTAATCTATCAAGGTTGCAATGATGTTTGCATCTTTTGCACATTCGATGTTCTTCTGGTTTGATAAGTGAAACTGTTTATTCCTGCATTGCGTGTGAAGATTAGGGAAGGAAAAGTAAAGATGCTTACGCCAAGGGAAGCAGGGTATGCAATTCAACTGTCCAACAAAACTCTTCTGGACGTTCGGCCCTCGGTTGAACATGAAAAAGTTAACTGCTCTTTTTGTTAGCTTCTTAGGTTCCTTATACAACATAATCATTTACTTGTTCCAATGCCTAAAATAACATACTTAGACCATCTACAATGGTCATATTTCTTAGGGGTCGTTTGTTGCCAAGAATTATATCGGAGAGAATTGAAATAGCTAGAGAATTAGGGATTCTTGTCTATTTCGAAAATAGACCGTTTGGGCGAGTGAATTAGGGAGATTCTTGGATTAAAAAAATAAAAAAGATCAAAACAAATAAAATTAAGTAATTTGACAAAGACCAAATTACCCAAACTTATTCCCCACCTCCCTCTTAAAAAAAGGTTATTTTTGACAAATCATCATCAATTCACCCTAGAATCTGCACATTCCTTCCTTGACAGTGGGGAATTCGGAGAGGGTCTGAATTCTCTGGAGGGACCCACCCTGAGAATTCAATTCTAGCCAATCTCCCACTTTTTTTGCAAAACAACAATACATTTCACCCAAATCTCCAACCCATAGAATTGGGGTCCAATTCTAGGCAATTCACCCACCCCAATTCTAGGGAACAAACAACCCCTTAAAGCTTTATATTAAATCCTTTAATTTGATTGGTTGGAAGTAAATATTAATAGCATTAAATAAATAAATAAAAAAAGAAATTATAAGAAAGAGAAATGATTTGATTGGTTTAGAAGTGATTTAATTGGTTTATTTTATAAAGCTTTTGCATAAAAGCTTTTATGAACACAAAGTTTTTGCATAAAGCTTTATAAAATAAACCAATCAAATCATTCATTTTTACTATAATTTTTTTATTTATTAATTTAATGCTATTAATATTTACTTCCAACAAATCAAATTAGAGGATTTAGTATAAATTTTAAGAAATATGACCATTGTAGATGCTCTTATTCATCTCAACCGATGACGTATGAGTTCTATGGAGTGACTTGTGATATTCTAAGTAATGCATTCTTATGTTATTGTGTTTTGTCTTTTAAGCCACAACTCGTTCATTATGTTTTGCATTCTAGGCACGGGTTAAAGGCTCAACATGGATTCCTATGTTTGAAGTTGATAGCAACGTTGACGTCGGAGCCATTTCAAAAAAGATCACAAGCTTTGTCATGGGTATCCTAGGATTTTCTGCTCTCTTTTTTAATGAAAACACATATTGATGCATACTTTTTCCATCTCCTCATTTGTGCCGCACAGTTGATAGTTTTACCGGTGTAATGATGTGGATGCCTTGCTGATTTTGTTTTGACAGGGGGTTGGTGGATTGGTATGCCGACAGTGTCTTATGACGCGTAAGTGACAAAGAAACTACCCTTTTCTGGCTTATTATTAATCACGAGCTCCGGCGACGCCATCTTCTTCGGCTCCGGCGCCTACCAATCGGACTCCGGCGCCGCCGTCATCTTCCACCATCATCTTCCAAGTTCTGATTCGACTTCCGCCGGCTCTAAGAGTTGTCAAGAAGGACGAAGAAGAGGAGAGTGAGAAGGGGAAATTTCCAGAGGATCAGGGCTAAGGATGATTGAGGATTGGAGCGGCGGTGGGATTGATTGTTGGGCTAAGAGAAAGCGGATTGAATGGGAAAGATAAAACAAACAATTAACTTGTCAATGGGTTGTCAGTGGGGGAAGATAACAACGTGTCAATGGAATGGTGGAGAGATATAACGTGTGGGTTACTTTAAGTCAATTTAGAAATTATAAGTTGCAATTTTGTATAATAATAGGTACTAAAATGTAATATGTCCTGTGTGGAATAAAATAATAATAAAACTAACTAATTTAATCCTATTTAATTGAAAGGCTTGAGATCCGTTGATTAAACGGACGAATGAGATCGCGACACGCAAGCGGGTGCACTCGGTGCACCCACCTAGCTGGGTGCACCGAGTGTTTTCCATTAGTAGATATATGATTTCAAACTTAGAGTAGAGATTTCAATGGAGGTGGGAGTAGATCTGTTGGTAGGTAAAAAAATTGGGAAAATTGCACTTTCACACCCTATCTACTTTTCCAATTTAACAAATAGCTCCTTATATTATAAATTACTCTTTCGACCCCTGAGAGGTCAGATTATAATGTTATATTATCTTGTTTCGTGTGTATGTTCGGCAAACAAAATTAGTTAAAGACTGTGAAACTCATAATTAAGAAAAAATCTGAGAAAATTTCAAAATACAATTTTAAGAATATACATACTAGAGGCATTTCTCAATTCTATTACAAAAATAATACACATTAATTCATCTAACCGTCATATACAAAAGCTTAGCTATTAATTTGTTTTATTTACAAATTTGATGATTGCACTGCTGCTAGAACCTAGCTTTACTGACCTTTACGTAATTAACCATCTTTTTTGTATCCCATCAAATCCACAATTCCAGTTAGACACTGTCAGGCGGCTTCTTCGTCGTCTCCTAGTACAACTGTACAAGTAGTAGAGAGTAGGTTAAAGTTCACTCTTCCCGCCGCGCATAATACCCAAGAAGAAGAAAAAACCCTAGCCACCATAGCTGTCACCTGATCCTCTTCTCTTCTCTTCTCCGTTCTTCTTCCCCCCAATCGAACAACAACAATGAGCAAACTCGTCGGAAACATGGACGAAGAAGACGGATTCGGCTGCAAGCAGCTCTTCAACCAAGGCTACTCCTACACCTACGACGACGTCATCTTCCTCCCTCACTACATCGACTTCCCAACCGACGCCGTCTCCCTCTCTACCTCCCTCTCTCGCAACATCCGTCTCTCAATCCCTTGCGTCTCATCTCCAATGGACACCGTCACTGAGTCTGCCATGGCTGCCTCCATGGCCGCGCTCGGCGGAATCGGAATCGTCCACTACAACACCACTCCTTCCGCCCAGGCCGCCTTCGTCAGATCGGTTAAGTCCCGCCGCATCCCTCTCCTCTCCAGTCCGATCGTCTTCTCCCCTGACTCCCGAATCGTCAACGAGTTTGACGATCCCACCGTCCCCTGCGTCCTCGTCACTGAATCCGGCGCCCTCAATTCCAAGCTCCTCGGCTACGTCACCAGGTCCAGTTGGTCTGAGAAGAAGGAATCGAAATTGGCCGATTGCATGATCCCTGCTGATTCATCGCTCCTCGTTCCGTCCAGCTACGATCTCGATAAGCTCGATTCCTACCTGCAACAGCAGCAAGGACGGGATTTCGCTGTCCTGGCGGAGGAGGAAGGAGGAATCCTCGATGTGGTTAGCAAGGAGGCGGTGGAGAAGGTGAAGGGATTTCCTAAGTTGGGGAAGGGGACTGTTGGTAGTGACGGATCTTGGATGGTTGGAGCGGCAGTTGGGACGAGGGAATCGGACAAGGAGAGGCTGGAGCATTTGGTGAAGGCTGGGATTGACGTGGTAGTCCTGGATAGCTCTCAGGGGAACTCAATTTACCAGATTGAGATGATCAAATATGTGAAGAGGACTTATCCCCACTTGGATGTGATCGGTGGGAATGTGGTGACGATGAGCCAAGCCCAGAATTTGATTGCTGCCGGTGTCGATGGATTGAGAGTTGGAATGGGATCGGGCTCCATCTGCACCACTCAAGAAGTTTGTGCTGTTGGGCGTGGCCAGGTATAAATCACATTTAAGACATGATCATGACACTTTTCCTTAATTGCTTACTGTCGATTGTTCTTGAATTGAACTTGTTCAATTGCACAATCAGGCAACTGCTGTGTACAAAGTTGCTTCTATAGCTGCACGGAGCGGCGTACCAGTTATTGCAGATGGTGGGATTTCAAATTCTGGCCACATAGTGAAGGCTCTGGTCTTGGGAGCATCTACGGTGATGATGGGTAGCTTTCTAGCTGGAAGCGCTGAAGCTCCAGGGCAGTATGTGAATACGGTATATCACACTCACAGTCACATATGAGTTTTGACTATTTCATATTGGGATTGTTCCTTTTTATCTTACATAGGAGTTGCAGTTCAATAGCTGTGGTTTTCAACCTGTTTATGAATTAATCATAAGGGTTTTTTATCTTCTGTGTTTGTGTACATCAGAAAAATGGGAAGATGAAAAAGTATAGGGGGATGGGGTCACTGGAGGCAATGAGCCAAGGAAGTGACCAGAGGTACTTGGGAGACAAGTCTAAGCTGAAGATTGCACAGGGAGTGGTGGGATCAGTTAAAGATAAAGGCTTTGCTTTGGAGTTTATACCATACACGATGCATGCAGTGAAGCAAGGGTTTCAGGATCTGGGTGCTTCTTCTCTGCAATCTGCTCATGACTTGCTGAGGTCTCAAACCTTGAGGCTTGAGGTTCGTACTGGAGCAGCACAAAAGGAAGGGGAGTACACGATCTGGAGTCTTACGAGAAGAAAAGGTTCTGAATTTGATCACCGCACCAACACGTTGGTCGATTCGATATGGAAGAGTTGCTGATGTGGGTCTGCTTAGCTCTCAGCCTGTGTGCAAATGTACTCTATTGGAACTGTTCTAAGTTGGAAACCAGCTAGTCAATTTTGTCGTTCTTAAAGTTATATCTAAAATCGGTTTCTATACACTTAAGCTGTGGTATCCTTTTACGATTGCTTTCTTTATTACATTAACAAACAACAAATGGAGCTGGCGAGCTGCTAGTGCTCAAGTGACAATTGATTAATTTCAGGTACCATCATGAAATGGAAAATAAGAAGAAGCAAACCGATTGCGTTTGTTATCTTGTCTTGTTAGAGCTGGTCATTTTGGACCTTTGGACCTGATATGTTTACTTTACTCGAATTCATCCTAAAATTTTTGTTTTGAGTTTGTTATTTTTAGTACCCGAACCCGATAAGTCAAATAATTTTTGAGTGGATTAGGGTTGGGTTTATGGTCGATTTGTTTAGAGTTCGATTCTGGTGACAATGACATAGTCGCTGCAATGAATGCAATGCATCTTAACTGCAAGATTAGATACACTTGACCTAATGGTCAAATAAAAATGTGGAGCAGTAACATCATTTACAAGATGTACAAAATTAATTTTTTTTTAAAAAAATCCCGTATACATTGTTAGATTTTCTTCTTCCTAATTCCAAATCATTCAATTTCTTCTGAAAACTAAGTTGAGCTGACTAAATCATCGTGATTAAGCTGCACCGACAACGCCGACGAGGCGACGAGATTCAATTGTAGAGATCCAAACAAAATTTTATCAGACTCATCGATCAATCAACTGATTCTGACACCAAGGAACTCTGATCCAATACCTAATTCAGTAGAAAACATTAGTTTAGATACTCTGTATCTACTTCCTCTGTTTTTCGAGTTTTAGATTCAAGGTTCCGTTGTGTGATTAGATGAATTGACTACAGTTGTATTTATTCTACACTGAATGTATGTGGTTGATTCATAATTGTATTACTTTATTTTTTAATGATTGCAATCTCAGTTTTTCAATTCTGATATTCAGACCATGAATATGAGTTTGAGGGCCGAAGAATATGTTTTTGGATCATCATCTTCAATCTACAGTGAAAATATTCTAGTAGGTAAGTTGCAAAAACAATAATAACTTATTTTTGAAGCTGTTTGGTTTGCACTTGTGAAAAAGTTGTCTTGTGTACAAATTGTATTGTTGCATGCTATTTACAACTTGTATCGGGGCGATACTATGTGTGTAATAGACTATGTATAAGTTTGTATATCATATACACACCCTACAAGTCTCTGTACAGCTAGTGTAGGGTATGTACTGTTTCAATAACGTTTGTACACACTTTGTACAAATTGTACAAACTCTATACAAGTTATACGGACTTTGTAGAACATGTATTCATTTTGTGCAGTTTATTAAACGTTTGTACAGACAAGATGAAAAAAATGTATACTTTTCGTCACAAGTTGTACAACTTTATGTAGTTTGTACAACTTGTACACAACAAGTTTATACAACTTGTACACTACAACTTGTATGTATCCTGTACACTACAACTTGTACAGTTGCATATATACAAGTTGCATAATATGTGGTACAGGGGTATATAACATTTATATAGACTTATTACAAGTTATATGTAGTATCTTGTACACTATCTTTACATTGTGCATGTAGTCTCTAAAATCTTGATAATTCGTTGGCAACTAGTGCATATCAATTATTCCAAATGATTCATCAACATGGAAGAATTTGAGATTTCCAACGAAAGATGATGCTCTAGGTTTTTACAAGAGATATGCAAACTACAAAAGTTTTGAGATGTTAAGAATTTCCATAAGAAAACGAAGCTTGAGTGACTTGGGGTTTTTTTCACAAGGATTCATCATATGGGAATAGGATGAAGGGTTTTAAGGCCGGCAACTTGTTACAATTGTATCCACAATGATAACAACATTGTGAGAATTAGTGATTTCGAAACGGGACTAGTTAACAGATCCGAGGAATACTGTAACTAGTGCAAGTTTTTGAGAACTCTTGTCGATAATCTATAAAACACAATCAAGTTTAGTTCGTACTGACCAACATTATGTTTGTTTCTCCCAATCAACATAAACTCGGCGAACTAGGTCTAAAAACCGAGTTCTCTCATAAATAGTAACTGATGCATGCAAGATCCATATTGGTTTCTGCAAGGAAGAAAACATAATTTGTCGTATCCGGAAATTATATTTCTCAAACTCTCTAAAACACCAATGCGACTTTACGTAGTTATGTAGATAATGCAATTGAATTTAGAAGCAAATAGGGGTCAAACACACAAAAAGTCAACTTGAAACTACAACAAATTAATAAAAGTTTGAGTTATAACTAACCCGAATCAAAATTAAATTATCATTCGAGTACCCATAGAACACCTAGAATTCAATAACATATAAACACAGAGTTTAGCTCGTCATAAATACGAACACAAGATGGGCATGCCATACAAGAATCCATGCAATTAGGTTTTCGCAAGAAATATGAAAACTAACTTTTCGATAATCGGATGAATGAGTATGAATCCTTCATTCTAAATCTTTAAATTTCTCCTCCCAAAATCAACCTTGCTTTGATCTTTCACGACTAAGTTTGTAAAATTGAGTTATAATGCTTAGAATTTTATTAATCTTCTTAAATAGGGTTTCAAAACAACCCCAACAAAAAAGTCCAACTATCTCGCCACATTATGCAAAAAGTGCCATTGAAGAAGGCTCAAGAAGTGTGTCCATTTTTCCTCTCCTTGTCAGTGCATTTCTTGAGTATTTTGCTCCAAATCCTCCGTTTTTGGTCTTGTGTTATCGATCGTCGCATACGCTCCATATAACTCGTCGAAGTTTCCGATACGATGTTCAATACCCGCATACTAATGCAAATACTCCAAAACACTTCAAATAGACCCGAAACGGGCCAAAGCAACCAAAACACACGAAATAGACAAAGATAAACAAAGTCACCTATACTACCCTGAAAGTGGCACAAAGTACATGAAAATGTCGCTTAGAATAGGGAGATAAACGCTGTTATTTTAGCGTCATCACTATTCTAGGGTGATGGTAGGCGTTTTGGGACTTACCGACACCACTTAAAGTTCAAACTTGATTTAGAGAGTGTGGTCGTGATGTACTCGTACATGGGTGGCACTTCTACACCATCAGGTGGGAGTACCTCTTTAGTGTTGTTTGTGCCATGGGAACCCTGAGAACACAAGCCATATTTTCATGCTTCAAGAGGCGGTGAGTTCGTGTTGGGAGTTGCTACATGTGGCGCGAGTGATCGAGAAAGTTGTGAAAGCGAGTGAATACTTAATTTGTCGAGTGGTTGGAAGGTGTAGTATGAGTGCTTAATCAAGAGAGCTTGTTGATCATGACGATGAGGAGCCCATGGCGAGAGAGGAATTGGTGTGTATGATGCATGAAGTCTAAACCTGCCAAGATCGTAGTGTGTGGATGGTTGACGAGGGGCTATAGGATTGTATTGCGGCTAATGTGAACCTAAAGGGTGGTAGCTCTTGCCGATTGGGAGGTTCAAGTGTAATGTGGATGCAACACAACTCAACGAGGAGTGAAGTTCTAGCATGTGAACGACGATTAGAAACACTACAAGGGAGCTAGTGTCTTATAGGATGGCTCATGGTGTTAGCGAATGTGAAACACAATGCTTTTGAAGTCTTTTAAATGGGTGCGAAGCTACAAATATCTTAATGTTAGTTTCGAAGTGGATGCATAAGTGGTTGCTACATCGTGTAGAAGGAAGGATGAGAGTCACACAAAGTTTGGTGTGATCATCAAACAATGCATACACTTGTTAAAACTCTCATTTCTTAGGCTGTCTCCAGTGGTAGGATTAAAAGAGAGGCCAAATTAAAATGGACTCCTAAAACTTAAATGCATGCTCCAACAATAGAATTAAATGAGAGGCCAAAATGAGAAAGAAGATTAAATAAGGATTAGAATGGCATTATTGCCTCTTTGGAATGGGAGGCTAAAATTAAAGTGGGAAGGTGCATAAAAAAGAGGCAGCCCCACCCTCCTCTCATGCGCTGCCACGTGTCACATATTTTTCTGCATTTCCTTTATTATCTTATGTTTAAATCCGAATTCCATTTAATTCCGGCTGAGTTTTATCGTCCGCTCCTATTTCGACGAGATTTTAAATACAAATAACGGTTATAAACATGAATATCGAAATAACGGCTATAAAAACGAATATCGAAATAACGGCTATAAACACAAATATCGAAATAACGACTATAAACACGAATATCAAAATAACGGTCATAAATGGCTATAAAAATCTATAAATACTTCCACTTCACCTCACATTGCACACACCACTTCTCATCTTTCATCAAATAGAATTATTCAAGACCAAACTTATTTTCTTCTCTACTTTTCTCACTTAACCATGAGCAAGCGAGGTCCCAATTGGTCCGTAGAGGAAGACGAAGCACTTTGTCGAGCGTGGTGCAAAATTTCGTGCGACGGTGACATAGGTAACGGGCAAAAAAATTTAACATTTTGGGGGAGGATTACTGCGGCGTTTAAAGATATTTTGTTGGGGTCTACTCGCACCAAACAATCTTTGGAGTCACGCTTCAAGTTGATAGGTATGACATGTAGCAAATGGAAGGGGGTTTTGAGGAAAGCCGATGCCCAACGTTCAAGTGGTCAAACCGAGAGCGATGTGGTAAGTACTTATCTCTATATTTATTTTCAAGTCTGGGATTTTGTTTGTAAAATTAATAGTATAAAAATGTGATGTGAACCATCATTGAAACACTATTTGAGCAAGTTGGCAAACACAAATGGGCACATAATCAAATGTGATGTGAACAATCACTGAACCATTGCCGACATCACAAAAAATATTTTACGAAGTTGAAAAAAAAAGTATCTAAAAAATTACTCAAATTTTATCGAAATTCTCATCTCGAATTATAATAAAAACCTATAAAAAAACAAAGTAAAAAACTTTAATTTGATTCTTTATAAGTTTTTTTTTTTGAAGCAAAAGTCATCTCGTCATAGATTAATGATCAATGTTCAGGCAAATACAGCGGAGTGCATCCTCCATCCAACTCGGGGGTACAACACCCACCGTCTGTGTATCTAAAGTACGCGACCACTAGCCAGCAAATGTGCAGCCTCATTTCTGTTCCTTCGAACGTGTCGAATACTCAACCTGTGGCCTAGTTTAGCTTGACAAGTACGGATGATGTCTCCGAATTCCGTAATATCGTTTGTCCCTTCCGTTAACGCCCGACAAACCACTTGGCTGTCCGACTCAATCTCAACATCATGCTGCCCAAGTTCTTCCAGCCAGACAATGGCCTCATTTAAAGCTAAGGCTTCACATAGGTGTGGCTCCGGTCTACCTCTTCTTGCGTTTGTACGATATGCGACCACTCCACCCGTTGAGTTCCGGAGCAACATACCTGAGCCGTACATAAGATGCTCGTCAAAGATCGCACCATCGACATTGCACTTGAGGCCTCCAGCTATGGGCGGGTGCCAACGTTCACAAACCGTTGTCTCTCATGATTGCTCGTATGCTCCGTTGAATTCACCTCTTGCCATTCCCGAGCCACCTCCATCGCATTCCTTGCTGTGATGAATGCCGGAGTTGCTTCTGAATTCCAGACGCGCTTATTTCTCTCCTGCCAAATTCCATCAAGAACTGCTGCCCAATTCTGAATTTTGACTTCAGGTAATGAAGAGATGCCCCCAAACAACCAATCTTTAAAGGATTCTGAGTTGTCTCGGATCCTCACAATTTCTTCTGTTAACCCCACCAGCTCCCAACATTGTTTGGCGTACTCACATTCCACAAAGAGATGCCACAAGCTCTCCATTAGTGAATTGCAAACTCCACATTCATCAAGCACATTCATACCTCGCTCGAGCAGCTTACTCCTTGTTGGCAAGATCAATCTAGCCATCCTCCAGAGCATTACTTTGATACGGGGCGACACTGGTAGACTCCATCCAATCTCCCTCAACTTGCAAATGCGTGCGATTTGCCAATCTTTCCATTCTATAGCCCAACTTCACTGTATAATGTCCTCTCTAGTGAAATTCCAAACTCTTCTATCAGCTTCGATAGAAGGGGTCAGCGGAATGGAAAGGATTGCCTCCACATCCCTTTGATTAAACAACCTCTCTATAATCTCCTCGTCCCACTCTTTAAGGCCTGGGATAAAGAGGTCACACACCTTCAAATCTACCAACTCAGCATCTCGGCTAGTTTCGAGGGTTCTGCTATTCTCAGAATTAAGCCAAGGTTGACCCCAAACTTTAATATTTCTACCATCTCCGATTTTCCAACGAATTCCACTTTGAATTACTACTTGAGCTTCACGGATACTGATGACACTCGATTTGGCGTGATTATAAGCCCCATTTAAGCAACATTTCATACCCTTTGATGCCATTTTGATGAGTATTTGGTGCATTTGTCGTAACTTTGTGATTCTAGGCTCCTAGTGCATACATTGTCCATTTATTGGCTATTTTTACCCTTTTTATGAGCTTTTATGTTGAGCCTCTAGGTTACCACATTATAGAGGACTCTCTCACGAGTCCAGCGCTTCAAACGGGGACCAAATCGGAGTTCAAACGGAGCAGGAATCATCGAAACAAGTTGGAGCTGGTTTTTAACTAATATTTTCAGCGAAAATGTGGTGATATTTTCGGCAAAAATTCCTTTGAAAATCCGGGTAGAAACCCTAATTTTTAGCCTTTTCCAACTTGTAAAGGGTTTCTGGGGGTATATATAGACTTTTTGAAGCCAGATTAGATACACACGAATTTTGGCTGATTAGCCACGACCTTAGGGTCGATAGCTAGAGTTTAGAGAGTTCGGAGAATCGTGGAGAGATCGTGACGCCATCCTTCCACATCGGAGAGCTCGGAGCTTAAAGTTGAAGATCCAGGAGATTGAAGCTTCGCCGGATTCGTCAGAATTAGGTTTTTCAGTTCTTATCTGTTCTTCCTCTGTATGATGATTTCCTTTGTTGCCTTTGATTCTTCTGTCATCGTTATGAGTAGCTGAACTTGTAGAGCTTAGATTAGATGAACCCTAAGTGACCTAGGGTTTTAAAGCGGTCACGGATCGGCGGTAATTAGATTCGAAGTTCAATCAGTTTCTCTTTGCATGGTTGTTTTGTTCTTCATTGTTTATGTTTCTTCTCTGGTTGATCGCCTAGATTAGGTTTTTGCAAGCTAGGGTTAGTCGCCAGACATCTTCCTGCTTTGGCGCATAAACTTGTCTTACTTGTTCACCTAGTTTAGATTCTTGTTAAGCTGAGGATAGAAGCGAACACTCGCCTCTCTTTAAAACATCAATTCAACCAGTTAACCTTATAATTGGAGTGTGCCTTTTGTAGGAACCGGTTAGGGTTAATCCACTGCAAGAGTAACTCATAAATCGTTAGTAATTCCACTAGTTAAGTTAAGTCGTTGCGAGAGGCGACCGTACCCGGGCGACTAATTAATCTTGGTAGCTAGAACGGATAGAGCGAACGTTCGCCGGTCTTAAACCTAAGGGTCAGGAGTTATGGTGGTGTATAGAAATCGATTGAATTAGAATTGAAAACCGCTGGTCTTGTGATTGTCGTTGCCTTGGTGATCTAAGGGGGATTTGAAATCTAAGCTCATCTATCTTCCTGTTAGTCAACCTTTTTTACTTTTCCTGCTTTTAATTTCCTTGTTTGTTAGATTAGAAGTCGTGGAAGTCACACCACGCGCAACTTGTTTTAAACTTGAATAAATTGCCAGCTTCTTTGAGTAGACAAGAAGAAGAGACCTCGAGTAGAATACGATCTAGTCTACCTTGGTAGATTAGTTATTTGATACCGCTAAAACTGCAACATCAAATTGGCGCCGTTGCCGGGGATTCTTCTAATTGTTTGAAAGAAGAGTTGGCAAATTATTCTTCTACCTTTCCGCCTTACCATTTATTTTCCCTCCATATTTCCATGATCTACCTGGGTAGTGCTTTTGAGTTTTGATTATGCAGGATTACAGGTGGGATGACCAGTACCAAGAATGGCGCGTCAATGGAGCACCGAATATTGAGGATTACCAAGAGATGCTACATCAACAACAACAACAGACGGCGAGATTTGACTCCCTCTTTGATAAGATCTCTTCAATGCTACAAGGTTACCAAGAGATACACCAACAAGAACATCAAAGTGGCGCTAGAGATAACCAAGAGATGCCTCATGAACATCAACAATGCTCGTCGAGAACCCAATCTGCCTTGGATAATATATCTTCAATGCTACAAGCTCATCTCGTGACGGACATCAAGCTCGAGCAACCAAAGCAGTTAATGACAGAAGACGCTCAAGAGCTATTCGAAGAAGAAGATGATGAACCTATCCATGACTATTATGAGCTAGAAGAATCCTTGGCGGTGGTGGTTGATGAAGACATAGAGCCAATCCATCCTGAAGTTGAAGCCGAAGAGGAGCACATAGAGATTGAGGAGATACCCTCACCTACACTTCCGCCGAGTCAACCTGTAGATCAAGCCAGAGACGAGCACGTGGAAAGCAACAAGGTCATGGCTTTAGAAGTTTACATACTCGATCCCGAGAGACCTCTGGATGATCATCAGGTAGAGAAGATGGAGCTCATTGACCATGCCGCGCCGTACTACCTCTTTCCTCCTCGAGTAGGAGAATTCAAGAAGAACTGGTCATCCAACCAGAACCGCAATCTATTGGAGCACTACCGGCTATATCACCCTTCTGGAGTGCTACACGGCACTCAACCGCTGTCCTTGAAGAAGACGATTGACTTCAAGGAACTCCTAAGTTGGGGTCCCTAACAGGTATCGTCTGGCTCACGGACGTTAAACAAGAGCGCTTCGTGGGAGGCAACCCACGGCTGGAGTCAGTTGTTTTCATTTTGAGTCGTTCTGTTTTAAAGCCCCTGTTGAAAAAAAAAAAAACACCGACCATTTTCAAGATTATTTTCGGCGAAAATTCACCCATATTTTCGCCGAAAATATGTGTTTAAAACCGGCCTGTTCTCCTGTTTCTACTTCTCGATCGAAAACAACTTAACTTTTCGTCGAACCGAATTTTGATTTTACAAAACATTTTCGCCAAAAATTTTCAATCATTTTCGCCGAAAATCTTGTGTTTTCCGCCGACTATTTATACCGGTTTCGACTTCTGATTTTCACCCCCGCCCTCGGAACACTGATCAGGTTGTTTCTATCCTTTCCATTTCTTTTCTTTCTTCTTTTCGGATCTCAATCCACTTTTTTCTGTGTGGATCCGGGGCACTTGTCTCGGTATCTTTTTGATCTTTTTGTTGTTTTTATTTTTGTAGGAACTTGAGTAGCTACTCCGCTCTACTCCGGACTCTCCGTGCTCATCCGCTACACCGACCATCACCTTCCAGGTTCTTCGTATCTCTCTACTCTAGATTAGTTCTGTGAGGACACAGACCGTTTAAGTGTGGGGTAGGAGTCTAGGATTATGCATGATCTTGCTTGCTATCTATGATTCTGTGGTTCAAATTTGAAATTTCTCTAGCATAGAATTGCTCAATTCTTGACTTTTGATGTTAAATTGACTTCAATTTTGAACAATGACGTCTAGAATGTTCCACTTAGAACTTGTAACCAAGTTGTCGGAACTGATATTAAATGAGTCTAGGTCAGAACAGAGCATAAATCACTTCGGTAGTTGAAACATGAATTATTTGAATTAATTGACTTGTTAATAACAAAGCTCGATAACACCGTTCTAAGATGATAAATGCTAGCTTCTCCCATGTTTTTCACTCCATATTTGTTCACCTGTGATTGTGGCTTGAGATTAGACGAAAATCCAATTCGAAATCTTGTGTAAAAAGTTATAACTAGCTAGGGTCAAGTGGCTAAATGGTTAAATCAAGTAAACTGAGTTGTTCGAATCAATGCTAAGTTCTTTAAAGTGCTGAAAATAAAGTTAGGCAAGCTCGACACCTAAGTGAAGTGTTCGGGTTGAGCACTAGCATAAGCACAAATACTGTGAGCTAGGCAGGTCCAACACCTAAGTGAAGTGTTTGGTATCGAGCACTAGTATGCAGTAAATAAATTAAATGGAAGAAGTCGAAACCTGAAATAAATCATTGTTTAAATCGGTCCTAGCTAGAACATGTAACGTACAGATCTAGAAACGGATGAAGTCGAGTCGATAGCCACTTCACTTTTCATTCCTCCACATCCACATCATGGCTAGAGCTTAAAGTTTTTTTTATTAGAATTGGTGTTATCGTAGTCAGTTAATCATAATTAATTGTTTTGCCAAGAAATGAGCTTTGTTAAAACCACTACTTGAAGTGTGCAGAAATTAGTGAGATCAAAAACTTGTTTGGTTGATATTCTTACATGTGTAGGTTAAGTTTCTACGTGGAACAGTCTAACCCAAATCGTTAGAATTGAATCTCAGTTTAATCTCGTGTCATTTGTGAATTTGAGTGTGTTCTAGTTCAGTTTGCTTGAGGACAAGCAAAAGCTTAAGTGTGGGGTATTTTGAGACACTCGATTTGACGTGATTATAAGCCCCATTTAAGCAAAATTTCATACCCTTTGATGCCATTTTGATGAGTATTTGGTGCATTTGTCGTAACTTTGTGATTCTAGGCTCCTAGTGCATACATTGTCCATTTATTGGTTATTTTTACCCTTTTTGTGAGCTTTTATGTTGAGCCTCCAGGTTACCACATTATAGAGGACTCTCTCACGAGTCCAGCGCTTCAAACGGGGACCAAATCGGAGTTCAAACGGAGCGGGAATCATCGAAACAAGTTGAAGCTGGTTTTTAACTAATATTTTCGGCGAAAATGTGGTGATATTTTCGGCGAGAATTCCTTTGAAAATCCGGGCAGAAACCCTAATTTTCAGCCTTTTCCAACTTGTAAAGGGTTTTTGGGGGTATATATAGACTTTTTGAAGCCAGATTAGATACACACGAATTTTGGCTGATTAGCCACGACCTTAGGGTCGATAGATAGAGTTTAGAGAGTTCGAAGAATCGTGGAGAGATCGTGACGCCATCCTTCCACATCGGAGAGCTCGGAGCTTAAAGTTGAAGATCCAGGAGATAGAAGCTTCGCCGGAGTCGTCAGAATTAGGTTTTTCAGTTCTTATCTGTTCTTCCTCTGTATGATGATTTCCTTTGTTGCCTTTGATTCTTCTGTCATCGTTATGAGTAGCTGAACTTGTAGAGCTTAGATTAGATGAACCCTAAGTGACCCAGGGTTTTAAAGCGGTCACGGATCGGCGGTAATTAGATTCGAAGTTCAATCAGTTTCTCTTTGCATGGTTGTTTTGTTCTTCATTGTTTATGTTTCTTCTCTGGTTGATCGCCTAGATTAGGTTTTTGCAAGCTAGGGTTAGTCGCCAGACATCTTTCTGCTTTGGCGCATAAACTTGTCTTACTTGATCACCTAGTTTAGATTCTTGTTAAGCTGAGGATAGAAGCGAACGCTCGCCTCTCTTTAAAACATCAATTCAACCAGTTAACCTTATAATTGGAGTGTGCCTTTCGTAGGAACCGGTTAGGGTTAATCCACTGCAAGAGTAACTCATAAATCGTTAGTAATTCCACCAGTTAAGTTAAGTCGTTGCGAGAGGCGACCGTACCCGGGCGACTAATTAATCTTGGTAGCTAGAACGGAAGAGCGAACGTTCGCCGGTCTTAAACCTAAGGGTCAGGAGTTATGGTGGTGTATAGAAACCGATTGAATTAGAATTGAAAACCGCTGGTCTTGTGATTGTCGTTGCCTTGGTGATCTAAGGGGATTCGAAATCTAAGCTCATTTATCTTCCTGTTAGTCAACCTTTTTTACTTTTCCTGCTTTTAATTTCCTTGTTTGTTAGATTAGAAGTCGTGGAAGTCACACCACGCGCAACTTGTTTTAAACTTGAATAAATTGCCAGCTTCTTTGAGTAGACTAAAAAGAAGAGACCTCGAGTAGAATACGATCTAGTCTACCTTGGTAGATTAGTTATTTGATACCGCTAAAACTGCAGCATCAGATACTACGCCACACCATACTCGGATTCTAGACTTCACCCGCCGACATGTAATCCCCCTTTGGGTAATATTTCGCTTTGTAGATCTTAGAAACAAGAGTATCCGGGTTGGATTGGAGCCTCCAACCTTGCTTCCCAAGTAGCGCCAAATTGAATCCGTGTAAATCACGAAATCCCATACCTCCATGTTCTTTGCGTGTACACAACCTTTCCCATCTCATCCAAACCATGCTTCTACGTCCTCCACTCTTCATACCCCACCAGAACGAGTTTATCATCCTCTGAATATCATCCAAGAGAGTACTTGGCAGCGAGAAAACATTCATACAGTAAATGGGAATTGCTTGGACAACCGCTTTTACCATTACCTCTCTTCCTCCCATTGACATTTGTCGGCCACCCCAGGAATTTAATCGTTGCCAGACACGATCTCTTAAGTATTGAAAAACTCTTCTTTTGTTCCATCCAACTAGGGCTGGCATTCCTAGGTATCGTCCCGTGTCCAAGTGACGTCGAACTCCAAGAATCTCCGATATACCTGCTTTCAACATAGGGTCTAAATCCCGTGTCATGAAAATACCTGACTTATCATAATTAATGACTTGCCCTGATGCTCGCGCATAGGTGTCAAAAATTCTCTTAATATAACGCGCTTCTTCAATGTCCGCCCGAAAGAAGAACAAACTTGCGTCGGCGAAAAGGAGGTGCGAGATGCTAGGTGCTCTCGGACACGCCTTCACTCCTCGAATCCGCCCTCTTCGAACTTCTTCTCGCATCAGAGCCGAGAGGCCCTCAGCACACAGTATAAAGAGGAAAGGGGATAACGGACAACCCTGCCTCAACCCTCGACTTGGTGCGAATTGATTTGATCGCTCGCCGTTCACAATGACCTTGTATTCGGCTGCCGAGACGCACTTCATTATCATCTCCACCCACCTCTCGGGAAATCCCTTTTTGATCATGAAGGCTTAAAGGTAACCCCACTCCACTCTATCAAAGGCTTTCGAAATATCAACCTTGAGTGCCACATCCCCCACTTTAACTTGTCGTCTCTTTTTCATGCTATGAAGGAGCTCGCACGCTACCATGATATTGTCGGTAATTAATCTTCCATGGATAAAGGCGGACTGCTCAGGTGATACTAGCTTGTCAACGCAACCCCTCATCCTGCTCGCTAAAGCTTTTGACACAACCCGATACAAAACATTGCATAGTGATATTGGGCGTAAATCCCGCATTGTAATTGGTACATCAATTTTTGGAATCAACACAATGTCAGTAAGATTTACCTCAGCTGGTAGCGTAATTATGTCTATCCATTTATTGCATTCGTCAGCTACTTCGTCGCCAATTTCCTCCCAAAAGTGCTGAAAAAATCCAGGATTTAGTCCATCGGGGCCCGGAGCCTTATCGGGGTTCATGCTAAACAAGGCTTTGCGAATTTCCTCCCGTGTGAACCTTGCCATCAAACGCCGCTTGTCAGCTTCCTCCACTCTGCTTGTGATAGCGTTAATGACTGGCGTCATATAAGACTGCCCAGTTCTGAATAAATCTGCAAAATAATTCATCGTGTGGTCTCGCAGCTCTGCTCCTTCCATAATCCAATCACCTGTGTCTGCTTGGAGTTTCCGGATTGCATTGCGTTTTTTACGGGCATTGGCTGACGCATGGAAGAACTTTGTGTTGCAATCTCCATCACGAAGCCAATACTTCTTTGCTCTTTGCATCCAATACATCTTTTCTTCTTGCATTGTACGTAGCACCTCTAATCTGCAAGTTTCATATTCCTCCTCCGCCTCCACACTCTCATTACCTCGCAAGTCCTCCATAAGCTTCGTATACTCCCTTAACCTACGCTTGAACTTCATCCTAAAGCTTGCACCCCATTGGTCCATCTTCTCAGTACAGTAACTAAGCTTTTCCATTAAATTCAATCCTACACATTCTCTCCACGCCTCCACTACCACACCACGAAAGTCGTCTTCATGTAACCAACAATTTTCATATCGAAATCGCCTGGTCGGTAATTGTTGGTAGCTTCCTTTTGTATTGAGTAGGATTGGCGTATGGTCCGATATCGGAGCGACCAAATTTTGGAGTGTCGCATCTTGATATCGTTCATGCCATTCCCTATTTGCCATGGCCCTATCTAGCTTTTCCTCGACTTTATTTACTCCACTACCCCGATGCCAAGTAAAAGGGTACCCGTCGAGATATACATTTGTTAATCCACTATCCATGACTGCTTCCCTAAATCTGGTCATTAGAGCTTGTGGGTGTTCTCTTTGTCCCTTTTTCTCTGTCTCGTTGAAAAGATCGTTGAAATCCCCCATGCAACACCATGCACCCACGTGCTGACCAGATAAATCTCGTAACATGTCCCACGACTCTTGCCTCCTGCTTCTATCCGCCATCCCATAAAATCCTGTTAGTCGGAACTTACTTGCCTCGTCGTCGTCGACTTCGATGTTAATGTAGTTTCTCGTGAAATTCAGGATTCGACCCTTACTCGCTTCCCTCCAGAGAATCGCCAATCCACCACTATGGCTAGCTCCGTCAACTGAAAAGCACCCATCAAAACCAATCTTACTTCGTACCACCTCCATCCTTGCTGCATTAACTAGAGTTTCAATTAAAATTACCACATCCGGCCTATGAACTCGAATAAGTTCATTCAGTGCCTGAACCGCACGAGGTTGGCCCAATCCTCGGTAGTTCCAGCTTAGTACGATCATTACGGTGGGCATGTCCTGTTCCCCGACAGGCCTGCCTGAGCCAAGTTTTTTGGACTTTGGCTGTCCTTTTTGGGTGATTTAGATAACTTCGCTCCTATTCCCTTATCAACCTCCATCTCATCAGTCATATCCTTCTCCCTTCTCCTCTTTTTCTCATCATGAATAGTTATAGCTTGTATTTCACTTGCCACTGCTGCCTCACCATGTTCCACTATTAACTTCTCAGCATGTAAGCTAGCACCAAGTTTGCTTAGAAGACTTTCAATATACGTGGTATGGTTGTCTTATGGATTCCCTCACCTCTCCAGTTAGCCACATCAGATCTGCCCTTTCCTTGATTGCCTCGTGTCACCTCTTTCCGGATTATGTACTGATCACCCGGTCTTGCACGTTGTTTCTTGGGTGGGGCCTTCAGCTTCTCGTCCCACATGCGGACAATTTCAGCTTCCGGCACACGAAAAAGTACCTCGCAATACCTGTCTATGTGTCCTAATTTCCCACATATGTAACAATAATTTGGGAGTTTTTCATAGCGAAATAGGCACGTCACTCCTTCTCCTCCTTCAGCTCTAATCTTCTTTTCTCGCTTGAGGGTCGGCGCACATCAAGTTCAACTCTCAATCTCATAAAGTCACGATCGTAAGGTACAAGATTTCTCTCATCATATTCCAAGAATCGTCCGACGAAATTACCGAGAGCTCTACCGACAGTCTCGGAGAAAAAACCAGGAGGTAAATCGTGTACTTGAACCCAAAAAGGAGCGGTGTGGAGGTCCACCATTTGGGGCTTTTCACCCGTTTTGAGTTCGTGCAATATCAGAAGGCTGGAATCGAACAGCCATGGCCTTGTATCGAGAACCCTACGCAGATCGACGATGTGATTAAATCGACAGAGCAGCAGTTTATCGCCGATATCTTCTATCATAACTCCACGCCCTGGGCACCACAAACTGGCCATTCTACTCTCAAAAGCCGGGAAGTTGTATGGTTTGTTTGTCAGCAAGAATCCAACGAGACATAACCTGTAATCCTCCACTTCAAACGGGACGATCTCGCGGCTGAAGACAAACTCTTCTTCTTCTTCTTCCAAAGACAGTTGTGCAACCTCGTTCTCCATGATTTCCAATAGCTCGTGATCACAGAACTCAACCAAACAAGCTGATAGCACAAGAAACATATGAGAACAGGGTAAACAACCCTAGGCGCCGCGGAACCCTAAAAATAGGGAGAAACTCTCATTCGAGAGAAAAAGTATCCAATAATTGTGAATGAAATCATATATAGTTGATTCTTTATAAGTTAGATTTATTAAAATGACAACAGAAAATTATAGGTCTGGTTCATTTTAGCTCTTGCCATGGTTGGAGCAATTGCAGTTTTCGAGAAGATTAGGAGGTGATAAAACGGGTTTACCAAGGTCGTATTCCTCGGGGTTCTCTCAATGGCCTCTACTCACATTCCTCGTAGACGGTCTATTCATTTGAAAGGAGTTTTGATTTGAAAAAGACTTTAAAAACTTAAAGGCAACTAAAAGGAAGAAAGAAGAATAATGAGGTGCAAGTCAAAGACAAAGGGGCTCTCTTGGTGGGTAGTTTCATCATGCTCAAGATGTCTAATTGAACAAACAAGTCAATCAAGATCGAGTTT
>CM068304.1:8449777-8469600 GCA_034768395.1 Linum lewisii
GACTGCTTCGTCAATGTACGTAGCCACTCCACGATCATAATGTGTTTTCATTTTTATTAATATAGCATATACTTATACAATATTATTGTTATATTTGAATTCAGGGGTGTGACGGGTCCATTCTCTTGGACGACACGTCAAGCTTTACAGGGGAGAAAACTGCGGCTCCGAACCTGAACTCAGTTAGAGGGTTTGAGATTGTTGATAAAATCAAGTCTGCAGTTGACAAAGCATGCAACGCCAGTGTCGTCTCATGCGCCGACATCTTAGCTGTCGCTTCTCGCGATTCTGTCTCTTTCGTAAGCATCCGGGAGGGGAGGGACCCACATGCACTCTATAATAATAATATATATAATTACAATAACCCACAAACGTGCATGCATGTTTGATGTTTTCTATGTTTTTAATATATTTACATTTACGTGTGTGTAGTTGGGTGGCCCACAGTTCTGGTATCAAGTACCAGTAGGAAGAAGAGACGGAAGGACAGCCAGCATCTCCGCCGCAAACAACAACCTCCCGCCGCCATTCTTCAGCTTCTCACAACTCCTCTCCAGCTTCCAATCACAAGGACTTGACCTCACCGACCTGGTTGCACTCTCTGGGGCCCACACCATCGGCCTAGCCCGCTGTACCACTTTTCGAGCCCGCATCTACAACGACACCAACATCCATCCAAGATTAGCCGCCACTTTACAACGAAAATGCCCTCCTACTGGAGGTGACAACAACCTTAAGCCACTTGATCAAACTCCGGCGTGGTTCAATACCGACTACTACAGTGCCCTAGTAAGGAACAGAGGGCTTCTACACTCTGACCAGGAGCTTTTTGGAACGGGGAACAGTGCCAGCGATAGGCTGGTGATGACCTACAGCACTAATCCTTTCAAGTTTGCGGCGGATTTTGCGACATCCATGGTTAAGATGGGGAATATTCAAGTTGTTACTGGGACTGATGGTGAGGTCAGGAAGAACTGTCGCGTTATCAATTAAATTGATCCATGCAGACTACTTATATTTCATGCCTTATGTGTGTCTTTGTTATTTTTTTTCTTAACTTCTCCACGGCTTGAGTTTGTATCTTCTTCTTTATCTTTGACATTCAAAATAATGATAGTCATTATTGGATTTTGTTGATGTAAAGTGATTGGATTTGGATACGTCATTTTGTTGACCTTCCATTTCTCATGTAATATCAATTCTACTACATTTTTACTTTACTTCATTTGAGAGTTAAATATAACGTGTGACTTTTTTTTATTGGTCGTACCAACTCCTGAGCGGGAGTGAACTATAGATCGTGAATCATCTTATAATCTACAAGCATAAAAAAGATAAAACAAAAAGGGAGAGAAGAAGAGGAAAGTCTTAGAAAGGGGCTTATTATCCATTTTGGTCATTACCGTATAGGGTTTGTAACAGGCTTGTCATTATAACCTTTAATTTGTAACTACTTGTCATTAACCTATAGGGTTTGTAACAATTTGGTTAATCTTTTAACTTTCCATCCAAAATTTTCGTTGAGTGCTGAAATCAACATGCCAACTCAGCAATTTTTCCATGTCACCCCATGCTATTTCACTTAATCCACTCTAGACTCAAATCAATTAACCAATTCAACCCAACCTAACCTAATCTAAACCAACCAAACCAAAAAACTCAATCTTTTCAATATTGTGTATTTTGGGTTTGGTTGGTTTAGATTACAAACCATGGCCAATTTGTGATCTACCATCTAACATAGACAAACTAATTTATTACTATATTAAAATATTAAACCACATTGTTTCTCAACATTTTATTGTACAAATTGAAGCACATTTTAGCTTTAATAATTTTGCACATTTATTAATATTATGATAACAAACTGTTTATTGTAGAAATGAACTGACCACTTGAATAGAGAGTAGGATTAATAGAAATATGGTAATAATTCATTCATATATGTTATTTTTAGATGATGATTCTTTTGTTCGAATTTGGCTTTGTGTTGATATTTTATTAATTTAAGATTGAAATGAGATAATTTATTTCTTTGACACAGACAATCTCTTATATTTTATACTCAAATACTTTACTTGTCACTCTATGTATGTATATATACACTAAGATGTTTACATGTGATGACAATGACGGAAATGAGACATATAAACTTGATATTGATTGAATCATGACATCTTTTTAGGCTATCTAAATCATTTTTGCAAGTCATTTACTATTAACAAATTCAAAGTATTGATCGAGTCGAGTCAGTTTGAATTGGGCATATTCGTCAAATCTAATATATACATATAACATTATCCTTATTTTCATATTTCTTCTAAGTTTAAACGGGCCAACTGAGGTTTCATTCCTCAAAATGATTTTCTACAGTGTTGTTTATTTTAGTCTCGTTTATTTGTTTGTAAATATTTTGATAGAGTTGCAATTTCGCGCTCCGTTTGTCTTGACTTTACTTTTGTTGCTAATCAAATATTGAATAATTAAATCATTATTATTGAATAATGTATTTTTTTTTCTTGAATTCTTAAAAGAAATTCAAGCCAACTACAAGTCATAAATTATTTAAAAATTAAAGCACGTTATTTATATGAGTTAAAGGCTTTCAAGCTAAGTAAGTTATTGATTAATTTGGTCAATGATTGAGTTGCATATAAAATTAATACATATTTAAGAGAAATGTTTGTCAAATTAATATATTTCTTGAGCTAAATAAAATTGGAGAAATAAGGTTGTATCCTAGTAGGGAATTCCTAATATGAGGACCCCTTTAAGTGTCGGATTGGGAATTGGAATTTTCTAGCACAATTTTAAAAAATATGTACCGTCAGTAGCCAAATGCATAAATAAGTCCAAAAATAGCACAATCTGAAAGGCAGCCAGCTATGCGCCAGCCAAGTAGCGATGCGCCACCCAGCCAGCGCATCGCTGGCTGCCTTCTCAAAATTATGCCGTTGCAGCGCTGCGCCATCTAGCAACAGAGCCGTTAGAAAGGAGTCGTTACTTAACGGTAACCTTGTTTCCAGGCAGTGCTGCGCTGGCTGGCTGGTGCATCGCTGCCTGGAAACAAGGTTACCGTTTTTACATCTTGTATAAATACCCCTACCCCCATACCATCTTCACACCTCCTCTCATACTCTCTCAATTTCAGTTCTCTCAAAGGTATTTTTGTTAGTTTGTGTTAGTCATAATTTTCTAATTATGCTTATTGTACGCTAATGACGTCTTTTTTTGTAGGCTGGTAGCAATTGTCCGTCGAGGAAATTTCGTTTGAAGAAGGCATAAACCTCCCTCAAAAGGTATCGTGCTGTCAATTATATCCATATGAATTGTGTTTTACGATTTTATATGTACTTAACTTTGCTTGTGGATATTAAATTGTAGATGGATTACATGTTTGGAGAGGTGCCGGTTGGGGTACGAAGTGGTAGTCCCGAGGACCCTTCGATTTTATGGGGTGATGCTGACCGACATCGAGCGTCGGGAATTTTCGAAGCTCAGGTTAGTACATTTGAAATGTTATTTATAATTTAATGTTATTTATATTTACAAGGTATTTATGTTTGAATGTTATTTTTATTTTAATAATATTCATATTTTAATTACTTATATTGTAATATTAGGATCAAATTTGAATATTAATAGTAGTAGCCAATATTCGGACCATAAATTAACTACTAGTTGACTACTAATATTAATTAGTAGCGAACATTAGTTACCTTCAAAATTAACTAATAATAGTAATTAGTAGCGAATATTAGTTGCCTAAAAAATTACATAGTAATTACTAATACTAATTGATCACTAATGATAATTAGTAGTACCGAATAATAGTAAATGATAAACTTAGATTTTAATCACTAAAACTAATTGACTACTAATGGGGATTATAATAGTAAATATTAGTAACCTAAAAGATTACATATTGACTACTAATAGTGATTACTAATTATATTTAAATGTTACTTATATTATAATACTAATTGATATAATTACAAATAATGTAAGTATCTAATTGATATTAGTATATAGTAATTATTGAAATGTTACTTATATTTGAAATGTTAGTTATATATTAATGTTTGTTATATGTAAATGTTTGTTATATTTGAATGTTAATTATATTTGAATGTTAATTATATTTAAATGTTTAGGGTTGACTCAAAAATTGAGTACTAGTTATTAATTTTGTTACAACTTCTTACCTCAACTATTAGGACCCACATATGACGCTTAATTGTCTTTTCTCTAAGAAGATCGTGAAGTACGTTCCTAGGTTCGAGACATACCTTGCCCCCATTGGTCTAGATAAGTTGCGTGACTGCCTGGATTTTACCCCTGATCCTGAGCTGATCACCGCATTGGTCGAGAGATGGCGTCCCGAGACCAGTACTTTTCACTTGTACCACGGTGAGGCAACCATAACACTCGAGGACGTGCACTTTCTCACCGGTCTGAGCGTCGATGGTGAGCTAGTGGAGTCGCAGAAGCGCCTTCCGACTGTGGATTCTGATCTGCAGAATTACGTGCTGGAGCTTCTTGGGAAGAAACCATCTACTTCTGACCTTTCTGCTAGCAGAGTAAAGATGACGTGGTTGCGTACCCACTTTGGCACCATCAGGGGAGACGCCGATCCTGAGACTATCGAGCAGCACTGTCGCGCATACATTCTGGACTTCTTTGGCAGCTGCATCTTTGTTGATCGGTCTGGATCCCACGCCCCACTCTTCTTCCTTCCACTTCTAGAGGACATGAGCCAGATAGGCGAGTACGCTTGGGGGGGGGCTGCCGCACTTTCATGGCTATATAGGGAGCTGGGCCGGTGTGCTTTCCGCATGGAGAGCAGCCCTTCCCGCGACCACATAGGGGACATTGGAGGTTGGATGGCACTGGTTCAGGCGTGGGCCCTTGAGAGATTTACGTCCATTGCGCGTCGAGTCCACAAGAGTCGACAGATTGCACCGACGCACTCCCCCATTCCACGTATGACTAGGTTCGAGCTTCGACTTTTTTTTCATGTTCATAATTCATTCCATCTGATCAAGTTCTATGAATGACGTGGTTCATTCCGCAATTTTTTAGCTGGAAAGACTGGTATCACGCGAAGACCAGATACATCCTTGTAGGGGGTACCGCCAGCTATTTGACGATGAGACTCCATTCGTGGTATTGTATTCTTACAAATTCAATGTCTTTTTCCCTTATAGTTTAGGTTTCGTAGTTGTCTAATTGTAAAATTTGTTTTATATAGTAGTTTCCATACTCGGCGGACCGTGAGCATTACAGTCCAGGGACTTTCCCCAACCATCGAGTCGTCGCACCTCTCATCTGCTTCTTCAGCGCTATGTGGCATAGACCTGATAGAGTGTTGCGTCAGTTTGGGATGGATCAGCCTGTCCCTACGTATGATCAGCCGGTAGGTGAGGTCATTAGTAACCTGGAGGTGACACAGCGTGGATGTCATCGTAGTGATGTGCTAGCTAGATTTGGTGGATATCGGGAGCTTTGGTCTAGTCGTCTTGACCACATCGCCTCGGGCCCGTGGTTGCGGAGCGAGGACAGAGAGTCCTATCACTTCCACGACGAGATCAACCACTGGTATCATGGCATCACTAGACGTACAGTTTCTCGCCGTGGAGCCGTTGAGCAGTCTTTGGTACGTACGCTTTGTCATAATTATTACCACTAATTCTAGTTACAGGTATAACAATTCTTATTATGTGTTGTAGGTTGATGGTATGGAGAGGCTATACGTGACTACTGGCCAGTCACATATCACGCCTCAGGAGCAGCAGGAGATGCATGCTACATTGCGGTCCATGATGCATGCTTCAGGCGGGATCCATAGGACGACTGAGACTAGGCATGCATCTAGGGCACCACGGCAGGCCACACATCGACGCCATGCTGACTACCCAGTACCTGATCCTCCAGCTGCCAGGATTCCTTCTGTTTGTAGGGTCCGACATCATGTTGATGTCCCCCCGTCCCACGGTTGTGAGAGCCGTCATTGCCGCAGTGGGATCCACAGCAGCAGCATGCCCGATACTCCGAGCACTATCCTTTCGACACAGTTGGAGACGCGGCTTTTGATTATATGGGGAGTCAGGACTACACCCAGCCGGAGTACTACACACAGCCACCGGACCCGACCCAGCCATACACCACTCCTACAGTCCCCACTGGCGCATCTACATCTTACGCCGGTCCATCCACATCTTACGCAGTTCCATCCGGGGCTCAGTATGTCACACCACCCGTAGTGACATATGAGGCATCGTTCGATGATGATGATGCTGCCCCCGGCGACAGGCAGCATGGTTATGGACTGAGGCGAGAGCCGACATAGAGGATGTGCACTACCGGTGGCCATCAGCTGGGGGCACATTGGAGGGCAGAAGGTCGGCGTAGGGGCCGATATGGTAGGGGTCGTGATGGTAGGGTCGTGAGTAGCTATGCTAGTTCTTATTTATTTCATTGTCCTGAATATTTCATTGTAATTCATATTTCAGGTTTATTTCATGTTATGCTAGTGCACGATGTCGACATTATATTTTGGTGTAATTCATATTTTTGATCACCCACGTGGAAAAAGCTACAGCTCGTCACACTACCCACTCATATAATTGACCACACACTGAGCAAACAGTATACAAGATATAATTGATCACACACGTGAAAAAAGCTGCAGCTCTGCACAAAGACATCCAATAATTGACCACTCACTCTTCAAAAATAGTCAGCACCATATAATTGATCACACACTTGAAAAAAGCTGCAGCTCTTCATAAAGACAACTCATATAATTGACTACACACTGATGTACTGTCATCATGACATTATATAGAGGCATGAGTCCACAACTACCACACTCACTCTTCCAAAACACTCAAAACCTACTTCCATTCTCAATTTCTTCTTACAAAACAGAATGAATTTCGCGTTTTGGCTCCGATGGGATGGCGAAATAGTACACGGACAACACGGTGGGGTGTGCTACAGCGGGGGGAAAATATGTCGCCTCAAAATGACGAGACAACCTTCACTACAATAGACATGTCCAGTTTTCTTGCGAAAGATGGAGGTAGGAGCTTCGGCGGTTTTGAGGACTGTCATGTATCGATGTTCAGTCTTTGCGAATGACCAAATTATGGCACACTACCCACTCATTCTTAATGACGTTACTGGGTTGGAGGTTATCTACAACATCATGGCAACCCAGTCAGACTACCGAGTGGCAGAGCTATACTTTGAGTTCGACCACGGTGGGACGCCGATCCAGGGAGAATCTATATTCATGGGCGACGGAGCGAGTGCCTGTTATAGTGGTCAGAGCAGTCAGAGCAATCAAACACATCCGGGACAATTGAGTGGCGCTAGCAGGCAAGAAAGTACGGTAGCGCACTTGGGAAATGAGATCGAAGGAGACTCATCAGAGAGCGACGTCAACTCGGAGCAGGACGAAGCATATGTATCTGAGCCGGACATTGAAGCTCAACCCTTTGTGGATGCACAACCACCGAGAGACTACACCCCCCGAGCCATTTCACAAATTTACCAGAAGATATCGGTGAACTGATGACTACAAGCAACAACGAGTACGGCGTTCATAACGTTCCACGGTGGCACATTGACGGGCCAAGGTTAGCGGTTGGGCAACAATTCGAAAGCAAACTTGTGGCTCAAACTAGTCTGAAGCAATATGTACTCAGGAATAACCGCATGTTATGCACGACACGGTCTAGCAAATGGTTGCTTGAGCAACGATGTCATGGATACCAAAGCAATGGATGCCCGTGGAGGATAAGGCTCACTACAGATGAGAGCGATGTGTGGACGGTAAAACAATTCAATCCGGCCCATCTGTGTTTGGGCAGCCAAAAGATCAATTGTATTGGTCAAGAGCCGTAAACGCTCAACACGACGGGGCACGATGGAACCAAATGACATCAAACATGGCGGAGAGCGTGAATGGGGCATTCAAGTCAATCCGGGCTCTCCCAGTTGCAGCTTTGGTGGAATCCACTTTCTACAGGCTGCAAACGTATTTCGAAGATCGACGGAAGAGGGTTCGAGAAGAACAGGCGGCCGGTGCAATCTGGACGAAGAAGTGTCTTTCTCGCCTACAGAAAAGAGTGAATAAGGCCACTTCCCACACAGTGAGGCAATTCGATTATGATGTTTGCATATTCAAAATACAGACGGCGATAAATCGTAGCAACGGGAAGGAAAACAATAGGCAAGAAGTTCGCTTGGACTACGAGGAGGGGGACGGTCATTGCTCGTGCGGCAAGTTCCAACAGCTAAAGATGCCTTGTTCACATGTCGTGGCCGCATGTAACGCCGCCAATCAAGATCTCTTATACTACGCCAACGCCCATTACAGGCTGGAAAGAGTAAGACAGATATACTGACGGAGTATCCTCCCTATCGGCTCGAAAGAGAACTGGGAGCCTCATGGAGAGCCTAAGGTGATGCCTGACCCAGGAAGGGTCAGGGAGAGATGGGGCGACCACGACATTCTCGCATACACAACAAGATGGACTGGGTTGAAGATATTGAGCCTCACTGCAGTTACTGCCAGCAAGAAGGGCACAATAGGAGGACGTGCCCACTTGCTAGGCGAAGCAGCAGAAATCCAAACCCTACAAGGAACGATTAATTGCACTATGAAATGTTGGGTCAGTTACCTAAATAGTCACCAAACTTTGGCCAAATAACCCAGAAGTCACTAAAAAAAAAAAAAATTGCTATTGACATTACCAAACTTTGAGCCATTTTTCGAAGAGGTCACTGTTAGCTACGGACATCCATTTTTCCGTCCATCCGCCTATGTGGACTTGCCAACTCATCCTCCACATCATTTAAAGTGCCACATCAGATCCTATCTACCCAAAATTAACCCAAGCACCCAACCAATTATCAACCCGACCCAATTACATAATCTAACTGAAAAACCAAATAAATTAACCCAAGCACCCAACCTCCTCCTTCTCCGAAATCGCACAACCCTCGCCGCCATTGCCGCCGCCGCCGAGGAAGCACCGCCGTCGCCTAGGAAGCTCTGCCGCCCGCCGTGTCTGCACTCATCCGCCAGTGGTCAGATCTAAATGAAGGAGGGGAAGAGATAAAGGAACTTGGTCCCCTCCTTCGACCCCTTCCCTGCATCTGACAGAAATCAAAGATGGTGAAATCAGAAGGGTTGGACGGCAAGATTGGGTTTGGGTAGGGAGTTGGTCGGACGGCGAGAGGCGGCGGCTATTAGGGATCTGGGCTATTAGAGATGGTGAAATCAGAAGGGTCGCAGGGCTATTAGGGATCTGGAAGAGAGGCGGCGGCGCGGGGTGGGTTTGGAGAGCTTCGGCGGGGGGGTGGGTTTGGAGAGCTTCGGTGGGGGGGGGAGGGTGGGTTTGGAGAGCAGCGACGGGGGGTGGGAGATGCAGCGGCGGGTGGTTAGTTTGGAGAGCAGCGGCGGCGCGTGGTTGGTTTGGAGAACAGCGGCGGCGGGTGGTTGGTTTGGAGAGGCGGCGGCGGCGGTGATGGTGGGAAGAAGGAGGCTTGGGTTAATTTATTTGGTTTTTCGGTTAGATTATGTAATTGGGTCGGGTTGATAATTGGTTGGGTGCTTGGGTTAATTTTGGGTAGATAGGATCTGATGTGGCACTTTAAATGATGTGGAGGATGAGTTGGCAAGTCCACATAGGCGGATGGACGGAAAAATGGATGTTCGTAACTAACAACGACCTCTTCGAAAAATGGCTCAAAGTTTGGTAATGTCAATAGCAATTTTTTTTGTTTAGTGACTTCTGGGTTATTTGGTCAAAGTTCGGTGACTATTTAGGTAACTGACCCATGAAATGTTTGGTATTATGTGTTTGGTAGTCTGTGTTTGGTAATCTGTATTTGAAATATTTGGTTGTCAATTTCATGTTTCATTTTCAATGTAATGTTTGGTTTCTAGTTGTACTATGATGTTACTTTTATTATTCCATCCTTCAGAATTGACCACACACTTCAGAAATGTTGTACATTTATTGGCCGCACACTGAAAAAGACTGCAATTATGTCATAAAAACAAATGAAATTTGACAACACAATGAAGAAAGGCTGCAACTACAGACCAGTCATTTTATTAACTTCGACAATGACGACAACAACGACAACAACAACAACAACAACAGCAACAACAATAACAACTACAACAGAAAAACAAACACACTAGGCCCAACATGGATGTCAATTGTAAGGACGAAGTCCGGGTGGTGGAGAGGGAGGCCCTTCCTTGAGCAACCTATTGATTGAAATGTGCAACCATGAAATTTCTTCCCTCAGGTCTCGAATAATGTTGTCCTTCTCCCCAACGATGTCATCCTTCTCCCTATTCGCTCGAACAAATTGTTCGTCATTCGCCCGAATGATTTGGTCCTTCTTCTTAATCGCAGCATCCACGGCCTCCCGCACCTCCAGTTTTTCATAATAACCACACCCCTTCTCCTACAGATCAGAAAACAAACGTAGAGGGTTTTGAGAACTAGGAAAATGCAAAAAATTAAATTCGGACCCTTTTTTACCTCTCTCTCACGAGGGCAGCCAAAATAGCGTTCCAGATCACTCGGTCGAACGGATCTAGTCGCCCTTAAGTCACACCAGCAGTTAACCACACTTGCCTCATAAATGAACAAGTCCTCCTCCACCGGCTTCTTCAACTTGTGCATTACCCTCTCAGTATTTGTCACTACAGAACAACAGTAATTAGTCACAAGACTAATTCGTTAAATGCATAAATAAGATAAGTACAAAGCACCCCAAACGAATTTCACTTACGCTTACTCTTGCGAGACCTAGAGCCATAGTTGAAGAATGACATATTCTAAGCTTGGTGACGGCTGCCTACTTCAAATTCTAAGTTTAGGGCTTCAAGGGAGGTGTGTGGTGCAAAACTGCATCCTAGAAGGGGGTATTTATACTAAAAATTGAGGGCTTAGGGTTTCTTCAGAGCGATGCGCCTCCTAGCCAGCGCATAGCTGGCTGGGGTTGAGGAAACCCTAACGGAGCATTGACGCTAACATTTTCTGAAGGCAGCCAGCGCTGCGCTGGCTGGATGGCGCATCGCTTCCTGGCTGGCGCATCGCTACCTGGCTGGCGCGTTGCTGGCTGCTAGTCAGATTGTGCTATATCTGGACATAGTTACGCATTTGGCTACTGACGGTACATATTTTTTAAAATTGTGCTAGAAAATTCCAATTCCCTGTCGGATTTTTGCCAATAGTAGGGTTGTTCACAAAATCAATTCCCAAAATAAGGTAGTTTACTAGTCAATTCCCAATCTAGGGTAAAATGTGCAATAAAATCGCCAAACTGACTGGTGATTTACTTTATCTAATTAAATAATGCTTTATCGCCAAATATGTTGGCGATTTCTCTATTACTTTTGTCAGAACATCTGTTTGTTGCAACATGGGTTGCACTTTAATCATTTCACTTTTATTTTTTGATGTTTGGTTATAAAATGCGAACTTTTAAACATTTGTTTGTCTTTTTGTTTAATTCTTCATTTATTTGTTTATAATATACATAATTGATTTGTGTCTCGTAGAGCAACTAATAATTCAGAAAGTTAACGTATAGAATCGCTCGAGATTCACTCGATATTTAGCTTAAAATTATTACGTTTGTGACTCAGATTGATTGGAGATGGCACAACTCGGAAGCTTAACGAATCGATATTAATTTTGATTCGAGGTGAAAAATATCAATTATCCAGACTTGAACCAAAGTGTTATTAGGGCTGCATATCGATTCGTTAAGCTTCTGAGTTGTGCCATCTCGATCAACCCGAGTCGCAATTGTAATAATTTTAAGCTAAATGTCGAGCGAATCTCGAGCGAATCTATTCCGTAACATTCTGAATTATTAGTAGCTCTACTACAAGACACAAATAAATTATGTATATTATATACAAATAAATATCATATATATTATCAACAAATAAATGGAGGATTCAAAAAAAGACAAACAAATGTTTAAAAGTTTGCATTTTGTGACCAAACAGCAAAAACTAAAAGTGAAATGATTGAAGTACAACTTATGTTGCAAAAAAAAGATATTCTGACAAAAATAGTGGAGAAATGGCCAATACATTTGATAAAGTATTTATTTATTTAGAAAAAAGTAAATCGCCAATTATTTCGGCGATCTTCTTGTCTAGTCAGCACATTTCATCCTAGATTGAGAATTGACTAGTAAACTACCCTATTTTGGGAATTGATTTTGTGAACAACCCTATTGTGGGAAAAAAATCCTTAAGTGTCCTTATCTGAGGACACCAATCTACACCTTTCCTTTTTTTAATGAAGATCTAATGGTTAAAAGTAGAATGGGTATTAGAGTAATATACTTTTTCATTAAATATTACTGATTTATTATTATAATTAATTAACTACGGTGATAGAATTTTTTTATTCTTTTTTGTTGTTTTCTTCTTTGAAAAAAAATCATAAATCCATGTATGAAAATTAATTAATTTTTCAAAGGGAATCATAGTATATTCATGTTTCCTAAATCATCACTTGGAACAACTTGTCCCTAAGAATGAGCCTGTTACATGATACCAAAATAATAATAAAAAACTAAAACACATCTGGGAATTCAACTGGAACAACATGTTCTAAAGCGTACCCTGAAACAACATGTTCCTAAATAGACAACTGGAACAATGTGGTTACTGGTTCGTACAAATGAACATGTTCCGAACATAAAATCGGAATAAAATAAAGAAGAAGAAGAAGCAGCCATCTGGATCCCACTCGTAACCTCGGCTTGTAACCTCGACCAACGAGATTGCACCATCCAACGTTTTTCCTCCACGCGGTGGTTCCTCCGCAATTTATTCGGGATGCAGTTGACCGCGGCAAAGGAGATCCCTCTACTCCAACGACGATTTCTGGCAAAGGACATCCAATCTCGCTCCAAAGAAAATAACTTAACTATCAAAACAAGTGCAAAATTAATATAATTAATTAATAAGAAGAAGATCCTCCAGTTTTATATCAGAAAGCCAAAATAATTAATATACATAATTAAATTAAACTAATCTTAATTAACAAACGTGGGGACCTTTGAGTATCACTGTTGTCGGATGGCTTCTTAGCCGTCATCAACAACGCCGATGTCACCGTGGGTGAAGAGTTGCACCACCGGCGGTGGAGGAGCAGTGAGAAGCAGCTGGTCGGCGGGATCTGAAGTTAATAATGAAGAAGTGATGTGAACTGGGAGAGTAAAGAGATGGGAAGCAAGACTTTTCTCTTCCTAATCCTTATCGTGAAGATCTCTTGCAAAACCAAACCCAAATCGAAGATAGCAGAGAAAATGGAGTAAGGAAGAAATCGATTCTTTTTGTTGTTTCTGTGGCTGGCCTGGAGCAGGAAATGCCGTCGGTGTGTAGGAGAAATCGTGCGGTAGATTTTTTTATATATACCGGTTCCTACTTCCAATTTTTACCCTCGTTTTGTTTCCCACCGTCAGATCTGGGTCATCATCTAACGGTAAATAGAGGTGTCCTAATATAAGGAGACTAAGAGGGGTCCTCATAATAGTAGATCCCCCTTCTTAGTAAGGGCAATGGTTAATGAGTCATGAGTGTATAATAGTATGAGTCATTAGATCGTAAGTAAAGCGAGTTACAAGTCATTTACTATTACTAAATTCAGAGTATTGATCGAGTTGAGTGAGGTTGAATTGTGCATATTCATCAAACCTAAATATGTTCGTATAACATTATCCTTATTTCCGCATTCTTCTAAGTTTTAACGGGTCAGTTGAGATTTCATTCCAAAAAATGATATTCTTGGACAATGTTTTTTTATTTTAGTCTTGACTTTATTTGTTTGTAAATGTTTTGAGAAAGTTGTAATTTTGCATCGTTTGTCTTGACTTACTTTTGTTGGTAAATCGATTTTTTTGTTACAAATTTTTTAAAGTCATACAAGTTTATAAGACATCACTCATTTCAAAAGTTTCTTTGATTACCTTCTTGTGCCTATTCTTTGTTGTAAAAAGGAAATTACTATTGAGTATGTATTCAGCTTTCCTTCATATAAAACTTTAGACAGATTGAGAGCGTTAGGTAGCTTCTAGAATAGTTCACGATCTACAACTCACTCCTGCTCAAGAGTTGCTATGGTAAAAAAAAACTATTAAATAGATCATAGTCCTATTTGAATAATCGAATTCTTTATAATACCTTTTATGTGATATACAATAGTTTTTGTACGAAAGTATCCAATGAATATACAGTGAAGTTATATTTCAATTTGAGCCTCATTAGAACAAGGTAAGAAGAGTCTCCCATTTCTTTCTTAAATATTTGAGACAATGTTTATAGTGATTTTGTATTGTTGATGAAATTGCTTGTTATGGAGAGCGGAACATAAGGTGTGACTTTTGTAACATCCCACCCTAGAAGACTCTGGTTGAACCACTGGTCCAAATCATGCATACTCTAATCCGGTGTTACTGACTCTCATTCACCATTTTCACATACAATTCAAACACTTTAAGGATTCTATTCATGAAACCAAATAATCATAATACAATCAAATCGATACTCATAAACCAACAACACTCAATAACCAATGAACAATATCAACAATCATTTGGTCGTTAGGGTTTCAAGGAAACCAGCCAGCTAGGTGTTGGATGGCCTGCGCCTAGCTGGATGGGTCCCATGAAGCCCTAACGACCAATTTTTTTGTATAAATAGTCCCCCTTAGTTTGTTTTCACTACTCCTTTCTCACACACAACCCTAAGTTCACCAAAGCAGCCATCTTGTTGCAATTTCAGGTTATGGCATCTTCCAACCGCAGTAATAGTTACAATAAGTGAAAATATTTACCATTAAAACTGTCGTATTTATGCTCATTTAGTGTTTTGCTGTAATTATTGTTGTTGTTTAGTTTCAGATGTTGAGAAAATAATGCACAGGTTGAAGAGGCAGGGCGAGGATTAGTTCGTGTATGAGGGAGGTGAAGTAAATTGCCAGTGCGATTTAAGGGCAACTAGATCCATTGCCATGAGCAATCTAGAACACTATTTTGGCTACCTCGCGAGAAGGAGGTAAAACCATTCCCACATTCTTATTTCGTGCGTTTTCACAGTTGACAACCCGCTGAGTTCGTTTTTTGTTGTGTAGGCAAGGGTTGTGGGTTTTATGAAAAATTAGAGGTGTGGGAGGCTGTGGATGATGTGAGGGGGGAGAAGGACAAAATCATCGAGGAGAGGAACGACCAAATTATGGCGCTTGTTAAGATGATCAAGCAACTGAAGAAAAAAACTGAGCAACTTACTAATTATGTCGACAACCTGGTGCAGGACAGAGGATTTGCATGCAACAAGGGTCCCAGGTGGTGAAGACAGGGTTTGTTGTGTTGTGGACGTAGTTGTTACTTTCGTGTTGTTGTTTGTGCTGTTGTGTTCCTAAGTTATTAGTTGATAGCTGTTTCCCTTATTTCCCATGTGAAGCAAATGTACTCATTTTTTTTCTGTATTATCGTTGGAAGATATGAATTGGAAGACTTTGTATCAATATATTTCTAGTGTCACCAACTCTACATATAGTTTGGTTTGAAGTTAGTTTGGAAGATTTTAGCTATCCAAACAGTTCCCTTCAGTGTTTCACTACAACGGTGCTCGCCAAATATATGATCATTACGACAAACAAGCTAAGCGCAAAGTTTGAAAAGAGTGGTACACGGACACAATGACTGATAACCAAATATTGAAAAGACTGATACACAAATACGATTCCCATTGAGTTATGCGCTGGCCCAACTTCACATTTGCCTAAATTTGGAATTTTTTGAACTTTTGTCACTCACGATACATATTGACGAAAATTTGTCTACCAAATTACAAAACCCGAGTGGGAGACCAGACCCAGGTTTGCCTGACTCAGACAGGTCCGGACCTCAGGTAGCCCGATACCCAGTCAAAATTATTTAGGATCGGGAGTAAACTATAGATCGTGAACCATCTTATGAGCTACAAGAATAAAAAGGAAAAACAGAAAGAAAGAGAAGAAGGGGAAAGGCTTAGAAGGGGGAAGGAGAGAGTGCAAATATGTTCTTTGAAATATGTTTTTTTTTGTCAATTCTTTGAAATATGTCAAGTTGAAATTTGTTAATTATTTAATTTAAGATAGAAAGGTCTTAATAAATGTCCATGAAACTATTTGTTTAGATCAAACCAAACTATTTCAATTAGAAATAGTTGTGTTCTTAACATCTTGTACCAATTCCTTGTAAAAAGGAAATTACTATTGAATAAGTATTCACCTCATATAAAACATTAGAGAGATTGAGAGCGTTAGCTAGCTTTTAAAGTGGTTTACGATCCATAGCTCATTCTCTTTTTATTGAAGTATTTGTACTGTACCCGACCCAGTCAATGTAATTCATATAAAAATACTTTCATAATAATATATTATTTGTGAGATAATTAAATTATTTATGATTAATTGTTGGAGGAACATTTCAACAGTCATGTAGTCGTTACTAGGCAGCACTTGCGCTTCTGACCACTTTGACACATAATCAATGGTGACAAAAATATACTTATTTTTGTTGGACATTTGGAACGATCGCATAAAATTGATCCCCACACATAATTTTTTTTACAATCATAGCAACCACCCATGGGATTTTATTGCATCGAGAGATCTTACATGGTCACTAGCAAGCGTCATACTTACAGATGAAGGTGTTGAAATCGCGAAATATGGCCGGCCAAAAGAACCTGGAGTCAAGTACCTTCATGGCAGTGTGGTTATCGCCCTCATGAGAAAATAACTCACTGGGATTCGTATTTGGGTATCAGTGTTTTCAATATTTGGTTATCAGTCATTGTGTCCGTGTACCACTCTTTTCAACGTTAATGAACTTTGCGTTTGTTTGTCGTAATGATCATATATTTGGCGAGCACCGATGCAATGAAACACTATGAAAGAAAAAGTTTGTATAGCTAAAATCTGCCAAAATAACTTCAAACCAAATTATATGAGGAGTTGCTGACACTAGAAATATATTGATACAAATTCTTCCAATTCATATACTCCGGCGATAATACAAATTAGAAACGAATACATTTACTTTACAAGGGAAACAAGGTAAACACCTATAAGCTAATAACTTAGGAACACAACAACACAAAAAACAACACGAAAGCAATAACAACGTAAAAAAATGCAACAAACCCTGTCTTCACCACATGTGACCCTTGTTGCAGGCAAATCCTTTGTACTTCACCAGGTTGTTGACATAATTAGTAAGTTGCTCATTTTTGCCTTCTAATGCTTGATCATCTTAACAAGCCCCCTAATTTGGTTGTTCCTCTCCTTAATAATTTTGTCATCTCCTTCCTCACATCATCCACAGCCTCCCGCACCTCCAACTTTTCATAAAACCCACAACTCTTACCCTACCAAACAAAAAACAGAACTCAGTGGGTTAGCAACTGTGAAAACGCACGAAATAAGAATGTGGGAATTGTTTTACCTCCTTCTCGCGAGGGCAGCCGAAATAGCATTCCGGATCGCTCATGGCAATGGATCAGGTATTGCCCTTAAAATTGCACCGGCAATTTACTTCATCTTCCTCATACACGAGCCAATCATCCTCCTACTTCTTCAAGTTGTGCATTATTCTCTAAACATCTGAAACTAAACAACAATAATAATTACTGCAAAACACTAAATGAGCATAAATGCGACGAGTTTAATGGTAAATATTTTCACTTACTGTGGCTATTACTATAGTTGGAAGAGGCCATAACCCGAAATTGCAACAAGATGACTGTTATGCTGAACTTAGGGTTGAGTGTGAGAAAGGTGTGGTGAAAAAGAATGTTCAGACTAGACTCTCTAATGAGCTTCTTACCTCATGCACCAGTGCAAGACAAGCTAACCACTCTCACTTGGCAAACTTGGCAAAACAAACATGCATGCCAAGTGTTTGATGAAATACCTAAGTGGTATAATCACAAAGAGAGGATCAATCATCAAGATACTAATCTCACTTAGCACAATTAGATCAGTACATAAGCCTCTATCTCGGGTCCTAACAAGCATCGAATGAACTAGGTACCAACCAATCAGACAACAAACAACAAAGGTGCATATCTCACAATCAACACCCCAAGCACAAGAAGAGATTGAAATTGGAACAAAGAATTGCATAAACATAGAAGAGTTTTGGTCTTGCATACACAACCCCATCCACTTCAATTACACCCCATGGTTACCCTTTCACCCATTGAATCACCCTTTACCCTAACCCTAGGTCTAGTGTGCCATGGAAGAGAGAAGAAGACAATTATTCCTGAACAAGAAACTAGGAGAGAAGGACATTCTTAACTCTTGAATTGACTTAGGATGGATGAAGACCTTGGGAGGTCGTGGGCGCAAGATTTGGGAGGTAGCGGGCGCGGAGGTCGGGACCGTGGGTGAAAGGGCATCTAGAACCAATTTCTCCCAAAACTCACGACGATGACCGCGCATAATTAATGCGCGGCCACGGTGGGTAATGGATCGCACCCTGAAATAACATTAAAACACTCAAAATCAAGTGAAAATGGAATATGAAAGTCCCTAGTCACCCTAAGCCCCTTTCTAAGACTTTCCTCTTCTTCTCTCCCTTTTTGTTTTATCTTTTTTATGCTTGTAGATTATAAGATGATTCACGATCTATAGTTCACTCCCGCTCAGGAGTTGGTACGACACAATAAAAAAAAGTCACACGTTATATTTAACTCTCAAATGAAGTAAAGTAAAAATGTAGTAGAATTGATATTACATGAGAAATGGAAGGTCAACAAAATGACGTATCCAAATCCAATCACTTTACATCAACAAAATCCAATAATGACTATCATTATTTTGAATGTCAAAGATAAAGAAGAAGATACAAACTCAAGCCGTGGAGAAGTTAAGAAAAAAAATAACAAAGACACACATAAGGCATGAAATATAAGTAGTCTGCATGGATCAATTTAATTGATAACGCGACAGTTCTTCCTGACCTCACCATCAGTCCCAGTAACAACTTGAATATTCCCCATCTTAACCATGGATGTCGCAAAATCCGCCGCAAACTTGAAAGGATTAGTGCTGTAGGTCATCACCAGCCTATCGCTGGCACTGTTCCCCGTTCCAAAAAGCTCCTGGTCAGAGTGTAGAAGCCCTCTGTTCCTTACTAGGGCACTGTAGTAGTCGGTATTGAACCACGCCGGAGTTTGATCAAGTGGCTTAAGGTTGTTGTCACCTCCAGTAGGAGGGCATTTTCGTTGTAAAGTGGCGGCTAATCTTGGATGGATGTTGGTGTCGTTGTAGATGCGGGCTCGAAAAGTGGTACAGCGGGCTAGGCCGATGGTGTGGGCCCCAGAGAGTGCAACCAGGTCGGTGAGGTCAAGTCCTTGTGATTGGAAGCTGGAGAGGAGTTGTGAGAAGCTGAAGAATGGCGGCGGGAGGTTGTTGTTTGCGGCGGAGATGCTGGCTGTCCTTCCGTCTCTTCTTCCTACTGGTACTTGATACCAGAACTGTGGGCCACCCAACTACACACACGTAAATGTAAATATATTAAAAACATAGAAAACATCAAACATGCATGCACGTTTGTGGGTTATTGTAATTATATATATTATTATTATAGAGTGCATGTGGGTCCCTCCCCTCCCGGATGCTTACGAAAGAGACAGAATCGCGAGAAGCGACAGCTAAGATGTCGGCGCATGAGACGACACTGGCGTTGCATGCTTTGTCAACTGCAGACTT
>CM068304.1:8469700-8506406 GCA_034768395.1 Linum lewisii
GGATCAGTTCCTTCCCCAAAACTGCAGCAGATATAACCCGGATCGTCATCTCCGCTCCAGTTCAATGAGGCGCCTGAGTACCACAACGATGTCGCCCGACTCGTATCACAATGCCATCGTCTCGCCCTACGACCCGTAATTATTCCACGTGGCGATGACATTGGACTCCGAGTACCTTCGTGGCTCAATCGTCGCCGTCCACTCCATCCTGAAGCACGTCGCCTGCCCGGGGAACGTCTACCTCCACTTCGTCGCGGCGGAGTTCGAACTGACGACCCCTCAGTTCCATGTCCGTATTTTCCGGGAACCGACGACAAGCGTTCGTGAATCGGAAGATTGAGAGGGACAACGAAGGGGAAACTCGATGAAGGTGTAAGATTTGGAATCGACAGAAGGAGAGAAACGATAAAGGGGAAACTCGAGTTTATTTGTCGGCCAAGAATGGGAGGGGAAGAGGGAGAAGAGCAGAGGCCGATAGCCGTATATTGTCGATGAAAATAATTCTATTAATTAAATTTTATTTATTTAATTTAATTTTATGTTTATATTTAATTTAATTTAATTTTATGATGTGGCATACACTTGACCGGTTGACCGAATGTCAGTTTCATTTGCCACATCACTAACAGTGTTAAAAAGTTAATTGTCAATTTGGTCAACTGGACAAATTTGACACGAAAATTAAAAGATTGTCCTATTTATTGTCACTAAAATAGAAGTGGCTAGATTTCACATAAACCAAAAGGATTGGCTAAATTTGTGTATTTGACCTAAAAATAAAGGATAAAAGATCCATTCGACAAACACCTACAACACAAGGCACCTGCAGCAGCCAGTATCCAGGATTCACTCTTCATCCATATATATAATACACCTATCAAGAGCCAAAAGCGTTCATTCATTCATAAGTTACAACAAAGGAATTACAGCACCCATTCTCTGAGGATCCATGGATGGGTAAAAAGCTCTTTCTTGCTGAGGAGGAAGTGGAATATTGAAGTACTGCATCGGTTGAGGAGGCTGATCATGAGAACCAGGAGGTTGTGGTTGGTTCTGTTGCGATATCACAGCTCGCGGCAGCATTCCACCATGAGCCATCAATGCCTGCTGCCTTGCTTCCTCAGAGACATCCGAATCTGGTTTCGGTGCTTGAGGTCTAGCCCACATAAGCTTCAGCCTCAGACCCTTGATTACAAGTTTGTTGCAGAGTTCTTCTGCAGCCTTCTCTGCACCTTCCCTGGTTGTATACGCCACAAAGGCAATTGCACGTTGAGGGACCATCTTTATGGATTCAATATCTCCATGTGCATAAAAATTATCTCTTAGATCCTGCTCACTGATCCTCTCATCAAGGCCGCCAACATACAGAGTTCTAATACTTTCGTCCTCAGGGGGTTCAAGCGAAGGCATCTCACCCGCCTTGTTAAGTAGTTTCATCGCTACTGGATCATTCACCCTGAAGAATAAAATAAAATGGAGCCTTTTTAGTGAGAAGAGCACAGAAGCGTTGGAAACTCTTACATTACAAGAAATATCACTGTGTAATAGCTCAGTCTATGGAAATCACACCAAGGTAAGAAAGAACTGCATTTGCTGTTCCCACTTCACAGACATCAATGCAATTTCAAACAAAACTTTGCTGCAAAAAGCTATACTGACGTAAACTTACCCATAGTAACGATCTTTTATATTTTGCTGTGACAGCTCTCCAGTTACAGGCATTTCGTGCCTGTATCTGCACCACGTGTGCATTCACCCCTTATGTAGAAACTGCAAACATGTGCTCGGTTTCTTTTGTAGTATGGTGATGTCCTTTGAAGCTTCAGAATGGTGTCATTTGGCCTAGCCTTTCCATATGAAGATTCATAATCAATCCCAGCTCTAGCCTGCAATCATTTATGTCACCGAAATTAGCATGAAGTAACAGCAACCCGTTTCAAAAGTAAGGTGTCCCCAATTATCATGATACTAAAAAAACAAAGATATCAAAACACAGAAAACAAGCCTTCAGTTAAAGAGAGACATACAACATCATAAGCACCAAACTGATGCTGATAATAATTGTAGAGAGTAATCGAAGTGAAGAAATTCAGCTAGAAATTATCATTATCACCATATTTTTATGCACAAAATGGAAAGTGGTAGATTTAAACCATCTGATATTAACTAGCTTGAACAAGAGAAATTACCTTTCGATCATGCTCCTCAGCAAATACTCCCTGTTTACATCACTCTTTGGAATAGAGCCAGTCGAATTGATGCTCAGGGCAGTATCCCGAACCTGTACAGGCAAGCCATACTCCAGATCCAAAAGGCAGACTTGACAGACATTTTTTAACTTGCAGCATGTCTGGCAAATCTCAGTTTTCTTGTATCTGGCATCACGGCCTGGCCTCAACCGAAAAACGGTAAAAGGGCGGGTACATATCTTCTACTCTTTATCAAATTGAGCTTTTGTATGCACATAGAATACACACAAACGAATCAAACTGATTGAGATGAATTGGTTCTACAGCGACAAGGGACATACTCATAAACTACTTAAGAGTGGCATGGAGGAGGAATCTTACCATTCTAACATATGGATTGTCACCAAGACAAGACTCACATATAATCGGGAAGTCTGAGCGCTCCCAGCCATCAGCTTCGACATCTCTCAGTAATCTATATGCCATTTTTTAGACAAGTTTCTGCAAAGAGAACAGTACTTAAATAAATAAAATAAAAAGTGTTGGAAGATTATTGTTCTTAAAACAGATAACAATACTAAAAAACGTTCTTATATAATGAATTCGCATGAGAATATAGCTCAAAACCAGCATTCCATAGAGAGAGATCATATACTTGCAGCAGAGAGAGCCGGCGGCGACTTACTCAGGGTTAGGGAACCTAGGGAGATCTCTTCGACTTTCCTCTCTGGTGTGGTAAGAAGGATTTAGGGTTTCCGCAGCTCTAGATTTGCAAAGAGTGAAAGAGAGCTTGATTTTCCTCCTCTGTATCAGAAATATAAGAAGGATTTAGGGTGCGGGCTGTAGATTTGCAGAGAGTGAAAGAGAGCTGAATTTTTTTCAAAATAGGCCTGGGCCAAAATTCAATTCCCAAAATAGGCTCGTTCTACGGTCAATTCCCAAAGTAGGCTTGTGTGTGCTGACTGGACGCGTACATCGCCAAATTAAGTGGCGATTAGCATAAAATCGGCAGAATGTTTGGCGACCATGAGCTCAGCCCCAAAAATCGCCACTTATAGTGGCGATTTTACTCTGAAAATCGCCACTATAAGTGGCGATTTTGGGGCTGCTTTTGTCAGGCCCAAAATCGCCACTTACAGTGGCGATTTTCAGAGTAAAATCGCCACTATAAGTGGCGATTTTGGGGCTGAGCTCATGGTCGCGAAACATTCTGCCGATTTTATGCTAATCGTCACTTAATTTGGCGATGTACGCGTCCAGTCAGCACACACAAGCTACTTTGGGAATTGACCGTAGAACGAGCCTATTTTGGGAATTGAATTTTGGCCCAAGCCTATTTTTGGAAAAAATCCAAGAGAGCTTGACTTTCCTCCTCTCTATCGGAAATATAAGCAGCTACTTAACAAGGGCTGTTAAAAAAACATGACTTTTCCCAAACTAATAGGGTAATTGACTTAAATAGTACCTTAAGTATTAGAGAATAAGCAGCTGCTTAACAAGGGCGGTTAAAAAACATGACTTTTCCTAAACTAATAGGGTAATTGACTTAAATAGTACCTTAAGTATTAGAGAATAACGCGTAGGATTTTCCAGAAGCTCACCATCATCTTTAGTAAAATGGGATTAGAGCCTTGCATAACGTACGGAAGACAGACTTTCACACGGCCAGAAAGAAAGGTCAGTGACGGCAGAACTTGAAGTCACGTCAGGCATTCTACTTCCCGGTTCTTTTACCAGCCAGCCTACGTTGCTGAGACATGCGCCTAAGGAGAAAGCCTTTGCAACCGAAGTGAGCCGAACTTACACTTGATGAAGGCAACCCAAAAAGAATAGACTGGATGGACCGAAAGTAAAAAGAAGTAAAGAACAATTCCGGTAGGTTTTTAAGCCTGCTCGCTCGTCTACGCTCCGACCCAGCAAGTAATAATTGAAATGCAAATTTCCTTTCCTCTCCCTATCGGTCGAGACTTCGTTCCTGCATTAAGATTAAAAACTTGTCGTCAAAAAAAAGGCAATCAAGAAACTGACTCCTCAAACAAGGAGTAGCCCAACCAGTTGTTCCGATTGACCGTTAAAAGAAAATTTTTCACCCCTATCGAGTAAGTTTCTCGCTTCTTTCGGAATGCACTGAAAAGCTCAACGATTTGGGTACTTATTATGAGATTTATGGGCACTATCTAATAGTAGGAAGTCTAAAAAAAAGAAATTTTTTGTATATACATTCGAACCACGAGGTAATGCTACTCACACTAGACGGACTTGCCTTTTCCCGCCACTTGAACTCTTGTTTCAGTTACGGGGGTCGAATAAAAACCACTTTTAGAGGAAACCAACACGCCTATTAATACCTTTGCGTGCGGAAGGCGAGCTCCATTGGTTGAGGGTTAGCCGGACTTGAAGACGCAGTCTAACGCTCGTCAAAGCCCCTACGGCTAAGGCTAAGCCAATGGCAGGAGACCACACCTAGCTAGCACCTGGCTTTTGTCAAATGTAAGGCCTCGAAAGATCGACTTTCTACCGTGATCCAGTCCCAGGAGGAGGAGGTGGCGAAGGTCGAACAACGACTATTCCTGCGAATTCTGGTTTTTTAGGCGGAGGCTAGCCAGAAAGTTTCCGAAGCCAGGGGCGAAGCGAGCAGCGAAAAGCGAGGCCTACTTAAAAATTCGCTTTCAACAACACCACAAAAAAAGTAAACTATGGTTGCCCACTGATCTGATCATAGGTTAAATCCAATCCCTTCGCTTTGCGTCCTATCAAGGTTAAGGAGTCAACTGAGCATCTCAGCGGCGGGATTGAATACCCGGATCGAATCAGAGTTCACGCCGCCCGCCTTGAACGAATAGGAGGCGTGGGCCACAGGTCGCACATGAGCCGCCGGGTCGCACGACAGAAGAACACCCAACCGATATCTGATAACAACCTCACCTAAGTAGATTGCCTATGAGCATTACGTATTCAAAAAAGGGAACCAGATCTATTCACTTGAGTTCTTTCCTATTGGTTTTAGTGAAGATCCGCTCATATGCTGCATGAGGGGCGGAAAAAGACGGCTTTGCCCATGAGTTAGCGATCAAGCGGAAAAGGACGGACCTGCTTGCTTCTTTTCTTTCTGGAGCAGAGCTGCCTTGCTCGTAGCTCCCTATTGATATAAAAGGAGATGAAGGGTGAAAGAAAATAAGAAGCAAGTCTTGAGGGTGCGGGAGCAATTCTAAAAATTTTTAGGGGAGCGAATGACTAATGACTAAAAATTTTAATTGCATCTGGCTTTGAAGCAGCTCCTTCCCTTGAATTCATCTATTTGCTTATAGATCTTGTTTGTGGTCCACGAAGGGAATGTTCAGCGAGTATGCCTGCAATCCAGCAAAATAGAGAGCACCTTGGACCAACACCACCTGTTTGCCACAAGGGTTCCAGCGGGTGCCTCTGATTGGTCCATGGAGTGGAATAGCTTGCGCCCCTGCTCCCATGCTGCAAACAGTAAAATCTGAACTAAACCTTGTCGCTCTTCTTTCTTTCCCCGCGGGCAGGAAGCACACCAGCAGCGTGCGTTGCGTGATTCTACTGTGTTTCTTGCACTTGACTGGGTGGACAGTTGACCGGAAGAGAACTTTGATTCGCCCGCTGAGTCGTCGGACTTATCCACCAAGGGATTCGTGGAATTTTTTTGGATTGCGTTGGGGGAAATCTACCAAAGCTAGGCAGATAGATAGACTCCTTTCCCGCCCGCTGCTAAGGAAGAGCAAGAAAAAAAATGAAATGATAGTTTTTTTTTAATCAGCGTCCCCTTTTGGGTATAGAGCCCTTAAGAGCTCTCTTTTTTTCCGGGATTTCTTTTCCATATCATTATTGAACATCTGATTCCTCACTAAAAGATTGAGGACTTTAGAGCCCGCTTTCTCCTTATCGTCATAAACTTGCCGGCTCGCTCTAAAATCTTTTGTTGGGACTTCTGTGTGATAGAGGACTGACTCTCGAAGAAGCTGATTGGCGCGGGTAGATTACGTGACGACAAACGGATGCTACCTTCAATGAAGGATTTCCCTCTATTGTTTCTGGGCGGCGGCATTTCAAGTATAGCCTTGATTCTGACAGGGTCTATCTCGGATTCCAGGGGAAACCCTTCCCCACCGTGACGAAGTTTTTTCTGCTCTAATCTTCGAAAAGGAAGGCTAGAAGAGGGGGGGGGGACTTAGTCTTTTTCCTATAGTTGTCTTCCCAGAAACTGGGTTTAGGAATTGTCCACCTAAGCGCTCTTGGGGGTCGAATAAAAACCACTTTTAGAGGAAACCAACACGCCTATTAATACCTTTGCGTGCGGAATCGAAATGAATCGTCTAGCTACTTCTATCTACGGGATTGGCTCAACAATCTCTATCTCGTTCCATGGAGGGTAATGAAATTATTCGTGAGGCTAGCAAATGGAGTCCTGAACTGGCTGCTGCTTGATGGAAAACAACTTTCACGTTCGGTTCAGAGAGCACTTTTTTCGTTGAAAATTCCTCGTTCCCCACCTGCGCCCACTGACCGCCGCGCGTGGCTTCCGGGTCACCTAACGCTACACCTCACTTGCTCCGTCCAAGAAGCCCACCGTTAGGTGGTTCTGCGCCAAGTGCGGTCGATTGTTTTTGCAAAGATTGTGCTATGGGAAAATCTACCCAACAGCCCTTTTCTTTTGCGCCTAAGTGCGAAAAGACAGTGCAAGCTTTGTTATGCCGAAACCTAAATGTTAAGTTAGCAACACTTCTAAATGGCCCTAAAGCCCTACGCGACTGGCACGGTATGGCTTTGTTCTTGGTGTTGTTTAATAGATGTCGAGTGCCCGGCGGAAGAGGATGCTCTATCTGCTCTCGAAGCAGTCGTGGTTTTACGTAAGGTTTAACCCGGAAGAAGAAGAATCACGGTCGACTCAACTTGAGCTATCGAGTCAGTAGCTGCCTTTAGAGCTGGGATAAGTAGGACAGGGCTCCTTTCATGGATGAGTGATGGAAGGACTTTAGCAGCTACAATTCTTTCAGCTTACAGACTTCGGAAATCTCTCGGCTTTTTCGTTGGCGGCCACTTTCCTTACCTTACCCACGCTACACTCCCACTCCAAGCTACGCCTGCTAAGCAAGATGCATTGCAATTTGCTTTTCTGTTCCAAGTGACATGGCTTTTCACTATTCTTTTCCAGAGAAGGTTGCTCATCCAGCCCGTCGGTCGAGCCATTGAAGCAGCGCGTCGGGCTATAATCGGACAATTCCATCGTGCTAGAGAGCCCCCCCCCCCCCCCCGTTTGACTCGTCGCGAGCCGGAAAGCGTACCGGATTTTTCGACTCGATCATAGCTCTGAGGTTCTTAGCCTTCTGTCTCGCTCCTCCCAACCCGGAAAGATTCTTTGGAACTCAAAGATCTTAGGCTACATCGTTTACGGCATGGACTACCAGGGTATCTAATCCCGTTCGCTCCCCATGCTTTCGCACCCCAGCGTCGGTAGGGACGGGGACTTCTCCTCCTGGATATGGAATACCCTACTTTATGAAGGCTGATTACCTTTCATTCTCTGAAAGCTCTTTGATAGAATCCCAGAAAGAGAGAATAGCCAACCAAGAAAGATGGGCTCAGCCCGAACCAGCTTCTTCCTTATCTCTTGGGAGTCATCAGCCTGTTATCCCCGGCGCAAGCGGGAATTCCATTTCTTCCTGTGAGCGATGGAATCTATTAGTAAGCTTTGGAGCGAACACAAGAGCAATAAAGGTTTCGGCTAAAGGCTGTGTGTGACCCGACTACACAGCACAGATGTGGTTGTCTTTTTCGCCCTAAGATTACCGGGTTCATTCAGCACGTTGGAGAGATGTAAGTTACTCTTGTCTTGCTTGCAAGCCCCCTATCTCACTGATGGCTTGGCAGCTAGTCTCACACTGATCCCACTGCTGCTAGAAGCTCCCAACTCTAAGGGTAATAAGGTGGGAAAGGGTCAATGTTTAAGGTAAGGGCAACCCGAGCGAGCGACGGCAGTCCTCATCCGTAAACTGGCCTATAAAATATATGGTCGGGAAGAAAGAGTTTGAGGTTGCAAGAATAAGCTCTTTGATAGAATCCCAGAAAGAGAGAATAGCCAACCAAGAAAGATGGGCTCAGCCCGAACCAGCTTCTTCCTTGAACAAGGGCTTTGTACTGGACTGTCTATTATCGTTCGCTTGGACGGGCTACTCACCCGAGCTGACCTGAGAGCTCTCTTATTGATGAAGCAAACAAAACAGATTCATAATGCTTCCTTTCTTATTCTTTAGCAGAGGCTTTTTTAGCCAACCCCTTTTTTCAGGGTCAAAGCAAAAAATCTTCTGAATAGAAAGGAAGCAGTGGGGAATAGCTTTAATAAAGCCTTTCTTCATTTAAGTGACGGAGCCCTGTCCTACTTATCCCAGCTCTAAAGGCAGCTACTGACTCGATAGCTCAAGTTGAGTCGACCGTGATTCTTCTTCTTCCGGGTTAAACCTTCTGGGCCCTCGTAAGATAAGCAATGAAATATTCCCCTCCTCTTCCCCTAAGAATCTATTCCTCTCCAAAAAGTATGCTTTCCGGATGAAGCTTTGCAGTCCGCCCCGCAGGAACGCCAAACAAGTAGATCATCAGAAATGTGCAGCATTGTTACAGACGGCTCAAGCCCAGGTCGTTGAGCTGGCCCGAAATAGTGGTTGCCCTTGCTATTGATCCCGACCAGTTCCCTGCGTCTCTTGCCTAGTCTCCTTTACCGGGAGGTAATAAGTGTGACGTCTCTGCCCCAAAGGCTTGTCTGCTCTTGGTCTTAGAGAAGTTTAGATTCTGTATACGAGTTATCTACGTCTCGAAGGTTGGCAAAGAGCCATAGGAATCTAAATAGGAGAAGAAAGCCCTATTACATAGGAGTAATCATACAAAGCATATAGAAGTATATATTAGATAGAGATAACATATACCCTACCAGGTAAGCCTTTTCTGATCCCGCTGGAGGGGGAGAGAACAAACACTAATACCTTAATTGAGTCGGTCAAGATTCAATCTGTTTATCAAAGTGCTTCTCTGATTGCTCAAGACATTTCTTTTCACGCGACAAACCTTGTTGTAAATAGGAGTCATAACGCGGCAGAAGCCATTCTGCAACCTGAAAAGCCTTATTTTTTTCTTTCTACCTATTCTATGCGTGCGTCTCGATAATCTTTTAGAAGAGCTTCCATGCCCATCTTATACGAAAAAGAAGTTCACACTTTGCTGAGGAACGAAGCTTCGTGTTTGTTTTTCTTCAAACCCCCAATCCGCTCTCGCTCGCCGCTACTAACGGGGTCTCGGTTGATTTCCCTTCCTTTAGCTACTCAGATGTTTCAGTTCGCTAAGTTTTAAAAGTCCGTTCACTTTTTCTAACATTTCTAGTACCAACTAATTCATTCGGGCGAGACATCGTAAGATGTCATGATGCGCCCATTCCTATGGCCATTCCTTTAATACTTCTGGCTCTGGGGAGTCTCTTTGTAGGATACTTGCCGGCTTTTTGGGAAGTCCGTTCCACCGCGCTCACGGCCCTAACGGTGTGAGTTTAAACAAACGCCAATGGTCTCTCAATGACTTCTTTTTCGCTTCTTCTTACTATAATTAGTCTTTCGCGTGGCATCCAGCTTTGGGATGCGGAGGATTGGGAAGTCTTTATACTTTTTCGTTATTTCGTAATTCGGAGGCAAAGGGATGGGGCCCCAGATGATTCCGGTCTCTCGCCCGAATCGAGGCGGAAACAGAGCGTCTTTGTTCAGAACTCAGTAACCAATCCGAAGGCTTCCGAAGGAACGTGAAGCCGGTCGTTTGGGGTAAGCCGGGTAGGATCGTGTTGGGAGGTCCACTCCTCTCGCAGGATTAGTATGTTCCACTTCCTTTAACTGGCGAAAGGTGCAGATCTACGACCAGCCTTCATTCGAAAGCGATCCATAATAGAGGGGCCCCACCTAAATGTTTGGGAAAGAAAAGCAGAAGCTACTAAAGGGGAAGCAGCTTTTAGGCAAGTGATCCTCTTCTTTCGCAGGAAGCATTACTCATTTCTTCAGAGTTGAAGAAAAGGCTGATTCCTGGGGCGGCGGCGTTCTTGAATGAAGTCTATCCAAACCGAATTAGCACTTCTCAGATCAGGCTAGGCTTCTCCAGCTGAGCTAGGCGCCGGGGCCATAGGTTGTTCGTCGTCTTGAGGATCATGTCGACCGCTCTCTGCTCTAACTTCAGATTAACTCTCTCTTCAATGCCTACTTTTTTTAAGATTGATTCCAACCTAAAATCTAGATAGATGTCTCTCCCCTTCATAAGCAAGAGCTCTTTTTCTTGCTTTTCGGACTTCTTCTGAGTAAAAAGCCACCTTTTTAGCTTGAATTAGTATACTTCGCGCCCAAGCCAAACTGTGCTAATATAAAGAAAGGCCCCGGAAGAGCAGATGTGCTAGCGTGGAGCCAGTCCTATGAAATGAGAATAGCCTTTATTTTTTTCCGCAAGGCCGGCCAAGGTTTAAGCTCTCCCGCAGGGAAGGAAAGAGGCAATAAAGCGACGGGGCCCTAACTTAAGTTAAGCAGTGGAATCCCGCGCCACCTGGCCATTGCTGTCTCTCGGCGCTGGTCTATTCGGCAATTGGATATTTCGTTTGCCTTCCTCCACGGTGAGCTCAAGTAAACTGTCTTCATGGTTCAACCCCTTCATAAGCAAGAGCTCTTTTTGATCTCCCAGATACGACGGTCATTATAGCGGATACTAGAAACCTTCTGAAAAGAAGCCGCCACTCGCTCCGCGTTACCGTCCGTCTCCAGCAACCACCGCTCACCTCCCAGGTTCGTCTGTCGTCGCGGCGGAGCCCGCAGTGACGCATCCCACCTCCGAACTCCGACATGGACCCGGTGAAATTGAATTCTCCGTGAAGATGCGGAGTACCAACGGCTAGACTTTGGTGGTCTTTCTTTTTGGCTGACTCCTCTTCCTGTTCTATTGATCAGAAGCATCCAGCAGCGGGTTATCTCTATCTGTCAACCCCTCCCCTGAGTCTGTTACCTTCCCTGGGGTGTGAGTTGCAATTGGATTTAAAAAGGCAAAAGAGATATCTGAAGTTCCTGCAAGCAAGTCAGCTGCAATAATATAGGGCTTTTTCAGCTTGATCGGAATCAATTCTATGATTGAATAGCCGAAGTGCTACTTAGTAGTAGAAAGTCAAATGCGGATTTTGCCTAAAACCCGAAAGGTAAGAAGCCCTGGGATTAATTCTCGTAGAATTTGAAGGGGAACTTCTTCCGTAGAGGATACAAGTGATGCCGCCGTCTCCTCATCGCATCGGATTGGTACCGCAGGATAATCTCGTTTCACTCGGTTTATTTTGTGGAAAATCCATTTGGTATGACACAAGCATAGCTTTTATAGCCGCTTTATCCGCCTGAAGTCGTGTAAACCAGAAATGAATTAACAAATATGAAGCAAGACCTACTCCCTCCCATCCCAGGAATAATTGAAGAGAGTTATCTCCAGTCACCAACATTGGCATAAAAAAAGTTGGTACCACTTCGAGGATTCCTCCCATCCGGCTTACCAAAGATGAGATCGTCTTCCCTGGTCGCACCCGAATGCCCGATTGAGGTTGGGTCATCTGCAGCAAAGGCTTCTGTAACTGTGGAAAAGGCTGTGCCTAAATTCTGTTTTGTAATAGTCAATAGAGCTACTTTCCCTCTTCTGCCATTTCTTCAAAAGCCCCTACTTTCGGGAAGTTCAAACCGACTTCCGCTTACTTCGAGAAAAGTGGGGGACCGAAGCCCGGCTTCGGCGGGAGTGGCAGCGGTCTAAACTTCGACCCTTATTTCTTTCTTCATATTGTAAAAGGGAGCAAAGCCCTTTTTTTGCTCCCTCTATTGATGATAGATCAAGGGCCGAAGATCGGAGTCGGTAACAGAACTCTATTTAGCTGAACCGAATCTACCGTATAAGGAATTCATAAGGATCTTGTAAACAAAGGATAATGAGTCATTACCTGCGATAGAAGGGGTCTCAGAGGCCAATCAAACACGTTTTAAGGCATAGTTCAGGGGAAGACGAGTCGGATCCCATGGACAGGCTTTGCTGGGGAGTTATAAGGAAGTTAAGTCCTTACCTAACGCCCTGGGGAACTAGATAACTAATTAATTATTTCTATTAAATTAAGGGAAAAAAAAAGAAGTATGTAAGTAAGCTTCTTTACCTTTACCGGCAAAGGTTTAAGCAGTCGGGAGTTCAAGACCAGCTACGTCAACAAGTGCTATCTTGGAAGGAGTAGGTGATGGAACTACCATACAAGTGTGGAAGGATCCTTGGTTGAGAGATGATACAAATTTTCGACTAACAACACCAGAAAGCGAGGAGTTGGGTAACTACTCGCCTCGGAAGATTCCCTGGAAAAAAGGCTTCTTTCGTCTGTCGGGGAGGTACTCTGACTCCACCACTTCCGAATCAACGAAACAAAAAGCTTATACCACGCTATTTAACGAACGCTTCCGAAGGCGACCCTTTCGACTCTCCGGCTCCACCAGCAGCCTCTCCTGAAGTACCAAAGGTGCGCTCCGCTCGGTGACTAAGAAAGAAATTGGTTTGCGCTTGAATTGACGTGATGAGGTCGCAAAGGGGGAAGTAGGGCTCCTATTGACATGATACATGTTCTTCGGTTTCCTTTAGAATGCAAAGTAGCTATGAAGCCCCTACTACTTACTTTGATTCAAAAGGCGAACAGCCCCCCCAAGTAGTCGTATGGGGTGGGGTCCTGGGATAGATTCACTAGTATAGTCTAAATCGAAACGAACTTATGACATTCTTAGGGAAGGAGTATCCTCTATCCGGTGAGTCAGGACCGAACCTAGTAAATAGGAGTTAGCTTTCCACTGAGCCTTCTTTAACGCTTTGATCGGGAAGTGACCCTTCTTACTTATTACTTACGATATTTATGTATTATACAACAGTAACAAGCACAAGGGGAGCACTAAACGAGAAAACCCTGTCTATCCGGCCCAAGGAAGTGATCACCACCCGAAACGGATGCGCTGCGCTACCCAGTAACCTGTCTCCCCAACCCCTCTTCTGGTTATGCCATTACCAATCGCGGGTAACCCTCGGAAAGGAAAGAAAGCTCTTAGCGCACAAAGCAAGCAGCGAAGGAACGGCTTCTTTTCTTTCAATACTAGGGCCCGGGTACATATTCACCGCGGCATGCTGATCCGCGATTACTAGCGATTCCAACTTCATGTTCTCGAGTTGCAGAGAACAATCCGAACTGAGGCAATCTTTCCGGATTCGCTCCGCGGCAGCTGCTGGGGAATATGGGTTACCCTACAGCAGTGTATAAAAGGTCTCTATTAGCATCTTAATTCGTAGATCGGATCTTTCCGTTTAAGGACTGATGTCTGCTGGGCCCTCAAGCCCCTCTCTTCATTGACTCTTCGATGCTGTCATTTCAAAATGCCCGCTTCAACCGCTGTTTCACCTCCCAAAAAGGTCCAAGATCAGCTGTGTAAGAAAAGGAGTCAGCACATTTCCAATTCGAATCTCCTGTCTTAGGAATAGTGTTCATAGGCCCAGCAGACATCTCACTCGGGAAGGAAGGCATTAGGCTGTGGTTCATTTTAAGTACGCAAGGGGGGATAAGCAGCTAACTTCCCACCTCCGACGGAATCGTACCGCTATCCCAATAGGAAAGAGCAAGAGCTAGGGGGAACCGGCCTTTTAGGTTAAGGACCCCTTTTGACCAAACAATTGAGGAACTTTCATGCTCTTTGTTTAACGCGGGGCGAGATTCCTCTTGAGACGACGTGGGTACGCCTGCTGCGCAGGAAAGAAAAAGAGAATTGGTAGACCAACATAGGCGTACGAAGAGCGCTTTGCGTCAATGGAGCTTTGCCTAAGCAGTCCAGCCGGTGGAAGACGCGAGCATATTGTATAATTCCAACTTGAATCTTGGAGCAAAGTGGTGAGTCGAGCTATTTTAAGCAGTTTCTTTCTCTTGTCGAGCTAGAGTGGAAACGTCGGAGAGAGCGACCCCGGATAGAAAGGAACTCGAAAGGATTGCTATATCTAGGGGGGGTTTTTGCCGGCATTTTTCACTTTTCTGGGATCACCACATCCGGTATTAGCCACATGGCTGCTGCGCCGGGAGTAAGAACATTTGCTGATTCCAGGGCTTTAAGCCTGGCTTCCAATTCTGAGTATTTATTGGTGGCGTCGTCACCATCCTGGGGGTCGGATCCGTGCTCCAAGACCAAGAGTTTTCACAGCCAAAGCTATTGAAGCTGCTCCCTCCCATTCATCACTGCTTTCGCACCAAGGCTTTACGCAAAATAGAGAAAACAAACTCCTATCCCAGTTGATCGAGCTGAATCTACCCACTGCCGGGCAGGTTTTGGGACTGTAGCTTTCCCCCTCCCCCCTTCGTCGGGCGGTGCTTGCGTGGGGGTGTGCCACCAGAAATCGGGCTTGAAGCTCTCGCCTTACCAACGAGCCGACAGCTGATGACTGTTGGTCACGACTACTACCAAAAAGCTCCAATGAAGATGAATATTTCACGGTGATAAAGAAAGGCCCTTCGAACTTCACTATCTGGCCACCATTTCCATTAGATTCATTATCCCAGGCCTTAAAGAAGGTATTGATTAGTGAGGCTAACGCACCGCATTCTTTTCTTTCCAATCCCAATGGAACATGTACCTATTCGGAGAAAAAGGCCTTCTGTCAAGAGAAGGAAAGTAGTCCCGGTTGAAGCCCGATAATCGGTCCCATTCGGCAAATCACTTTAGGTAAAAGGAAAGCTAGCACCAAGGAGAAGCTCAGTTCCGTTCCCTTTCTTTCGGACTTCGTGCACGGGCCTTAGGAGGACGGCACGAAAACTTACGGCCGAGAGGACCGAAGGAGACCGAACCAGAGGACTGATTCCACCGGCTCCCCTTAGTGCCTGATCACTAAATAGATACAAATAGGTGAAAATTCTGACATCACCACAGAACACTTGCCAGCTGAACTTTCTGACTCAAAAGACGCTCTTTCTGGAAACTTGTCAAGTCAGCGTGCCTCGTGGCACGGCAGCACCCGTACTATTGAAATGGTTTGTCAGTAGAGATGTTCCCATAGGTGCCCCTTCTTCCGTCTTCCTGAATTGGGAGAGCAGAGCAGTCAAAGTAAAGAAGCAAAACATATGGCGCCAAAAGAACCCGGCGCAGGCCTACCACGCTTCGCGCCTGCGGCATTTTCGCCAGACGCTCTTTCCGCTGACCTTCCAAGGTAGGTAGCTACTTTGTAAGGTAGTTTTCCATATCCGTTAACAGCTCTAAGCCTAACCGCTTATTCCTACTTTCCTTTTGCCGGACGAATTCCATTCAGGCTTGGCTTGACCCTGCTGAAGAAAGTTCATCATTCAAAATAGTAGCAGTCAGGGGACATACTTCCTTGTTCGAGTTCGCCTAACAACCAATCGATAGCCGAGGAAATGAATGGTTATAACCCCGGCTGCGCTAATCCGCCGAGTAGGGTCGGGCAATTCACCGGGCTTTTCGTGAAGAAGAGAAGATTGAGGACCTTTTCCGTTAGTCCGGCTAAGCACCAACCAAAGCAAAGATAACCATATGTGCAAGCTCGCTGATCCACTTTTCCACTCTTCAACACGTTCCTTCCACGAATCGCCCATCTAATAGCCTTTTCTTCGGCTTTCAACATTCTTACCGGCTTTCATCTTATCTTAAGTACCGGGTATATGTAGTTCACGGATGCTTTTTTCTCATCGAACAGCGGAAAAAAAAAATACCGGAACTCGAAGGTCACGACGCCCTGCCTTTCCACAACAGATGACGATCAATCAGTCATAGCTTGACCCTCTCCTTTAGAGCATCCTGAATACGCTTTGAAAGCGTTAAGGAAAGACTTCGCTGACCTTGCTTTAATTGGGGTCGAGCAAAAGAGCGCTCTTACCTTTTAGTTAAGTCAATCGAATCAAACGGCTACGAGATCTCAGATAGAGAAAGGCGGGACTCTAAAAGAAAAGATGGTCACAGTAGAGGACTGCAAAGTAGAAAAACTGACAAGGATCGTGGGGCGTGTGGTCGACGCGTTGGGAGTACCAATTGATGGAAGAGGGGCTCTAAGCGATCACGAGCGAAGACGTGTCGAAGTGAAAGCCACTGGGATTATTGAACGTAAATCGGTGTGGGAAAGAAAGAATTTTTTAGGGCGTTCCTCTATGGACTTAGAAAGAAGAACAGTAAGTAGTGTAATAAAGCGGCAGAGGGGGAAGCCTCGTAAGTCAGGATCGATGGGATGGATAGGGAGTGCCCTTCTCCTCTTTCTGGCCGTTCGCACCATTTACCGTATTGCTACTCTGTTGACGCTGTCTGTATTTGTGTTAACTTGTACCTTTTGGGGCCTGGCTCCTTTTTACTCTAACTTTTTACTTTGATTGGTCCTTCTTTCATGATGTCTCTTGGCTTGGGTCGGCTTTCTTTGATGGGCGAGTGGTAGAGTTAGATTGGCTTGCTGAAGTGCCTAGGCTTTTGGATCTCCTATAATTCCGGAAACAGCTCTATGACCCAGAGGTTAGCGACTGCAACTAGCGTTGGTACGAGGGGAGAGGGAATACTACTTGGAGCCTTACCGAACCAGCAACATATAATTGCGTATATAACACAAACACGTAATCTTAATCTGATCTGGAATGAAAGGAGACATAAATCTAGGGCCAATGAGTGCTACAGTAGTGCCTTGCCGGCATTTTTCACTTTTCTGGGATCACCACATCCGGTATTAGCCACATGGCTGCTGCGGCTTTCTTCTAGTTCCGCTTCTTGCTCTAAAAATGAAGAAAGACTTGTCCGAAATCGCCGGTTGGTAAAACTTGCAGCTCCTTCCGCCTCTCCTCGTCTTCGAGTAGAGGGTGATAAACCTCAGCCTCAGGCCCCGCGGGTTCACCAGGATTGGGAGAGGCGGGGTTCGTTTTAGTCGAGAAAGCGGCTAGTGCCCTTCCTTCACCTAGGACTCCCGGCCCTACTAAATAGGGGAGGCATTTCCTTGTTATTGATCTCTTTTTGATCTATCTCTATATCGGACCGCAGGTAAGATAGTTACTCTTAAGCTCTCCTTACTTTGACTCGGAAGAGTAAGCTTACTTTTCTCCTGGGAGTTCAATTTTAACTCACTCTAACCCACTAGTTCCTTAATAAATATGTCCCCGCGACTCAACTCAGCCTATTTTATCTATGACTTTCCCAAGGATCCTTTTCTCCAAGGGGACATCGACGTGTCGGCTCCCAAGGGAATGCTCGCTGAGCTATCTCACTTCTTAAACGATCTACTTGAAAGAAGTATAAGAGGTCTAGGAAGAAAGAACTCCTATTCTACTCTACAATGCCGGATTCTAATTCTGCGGAAATCTTTCTCCTTTTTTCCTCCGTAGACCTTATGGAAACAAAGAGTCATTCATAATTGTCTTCCTCCAAAGCTCATACCCTGGCTTTACTACTCCCTCAGCCCGATTGGTCTTTGCATAACTCGGAACCATCCAGGCTTTCTCAGCTGCTGAAAGAAATTTCCAGATATCATAGGCCTTCAACTCAAAAGTCCACTCTCGGAGGCGATCTTTTTCAACAGCCCTCCTTCGATTGAAAGAAAGGTCAAGGCTAAAGTCCCTGTCTCCGTATTTAAGTAAGCGTAGCCTGAGGGAAAGTGCCCAAAAGATCCATTCCCCATTGAGAAAAGGGCCAAGGAGGCGTCATAATCGAATTTTGCTTACCAAAGTGGTCTTACTAAAAGTAAGTAAGCAACCAGTTTCGTTCCAAGTGACATGGCTTTTCACTATTCTTTTCCAGAGAAGGTTGCTCATCCAGCCCGTCGGATCCATTGTTTATGCGGCAGTGCGATGCAGCTGAAAAAGCCCTTTTTCTAGCTCGGTTAGGGTAGACCCAGGGGAAGAGCTGTGCACAAAGGTTTGAGCCATGGGGCAGGGACGGCGACCAACAACAGGAGAGCACTCGGTGTAGGTATGAGTGTAAGAAAGCTGCCGATGCTGTATTGCTGCCTGCTCGAATCAACATCCCTCTACGAGTTTCCTCATTCCTGTGGTTGTTCTCTTCTGTTCTGAGAGAGAGGGGATCTAATGCCATTTCTCTTCCGTCCAAAGGCCAGACTCGACTGACACCGATTGAGCAAACTTAAGTGGAATAAGCTTTGGTCGCACATAGTGCAGAAGTGGGTCCCAAGGAACCCGCAGAAGCTAAGAGGTGGTAGCAGTAAACTAGAACACAACAAAATCGGCTAGGCTAAGTTTAAAAGTTGCGACTTTCGATACGCTTTCCCTTGGGTGTAAAAGAGCCGTCAATCCCTGTAGATAGAGATCCGCTTTCTTAGGTGGCGGCCTGAACATCTTTTCAATCGGTCTAGTCCACGCGTGGACAGAGGAACGAAGTAGCTCTAGCCCATTACCTGAAAAGGCGACCTTATCCGCTAAGAATTATGGTAGAGCTGTTTATGAATGTCTCCGTGGTGGACTTTATTTTACCAAAGATGATGAAAACGTGAACTCCCTGCTCAACTATCAGAACAGAAGGAGAGGTTCTGAAAGAAAGGCCCGTGGCGGGCCTACCCATCCCAACCAGGGATATGCTGGGATTTGCGAAAAGCAGCACCATCGAGAGTAGTTGCTGTTTTCTTTCTTCAAAGATAGATTCCCTTCCCACCGAGACAAGTTTCCCTTACCCGACCAGTATGGATGCCGGGGACTACCGCTTGACCGTAACGCTTTGGTTTGGCCTACGCCTGTTGTTTAGCTCCGGCCTATTAAGCGCAGCTAAGCGAATATGCGCCGGAGAAAGCCAGGTGCCGGAGGTAAGCTTTATTCGGCCCGGAGCATTGATTCCCCATAACGAATAGACTAGCTCTATTTCGAAATTGCCTATCCTGTGCTCGATAAGGTCCCAGCCTTCAATTAAATTTGAAAAGCCTTTTCCCTCACCCTATTCTTTCCTTTCCACTTACGCTTCCCCGGTTTGTGGGATTAATTGATTGGATACCCGATCACCATAATCTAGGCCAGCTTTCCTTATCAGTCTATTTTACTACTTCTGCTGAGCCATAACAGACTTTGGGGACCGACGTGGGTGATTATACATTAAGTAAGTTTCGAGTGCCAGCAGCCTCTCCTGAAGTACCAAAGGTGCGCTCCGCTCGGTGACTAAGAAAGAAATTGGTTTGCGCTTGAATTGACGAAGGAGTTGTTGATCCCTTAAATTGAAAGAAAAAACAGAAAAGAGTATCAATAGAATGTGTTAATCAATAAGAGTGAAACAGGAGTGTACTCTGTGAAAAGTTGCTATCATATTGCATTGTCTATCTCCCGGGACAAGATCCAACTTCATCAATCCAAGGTCTGATGGTGTGAACAGCCTATTGCATTTAACCAACGCATAACGGACTCGTGGAGCCCTGTTTTCACTCTTCCTCAAGTCAAGGTGATTCGAAGCTTTCGAACCGCATATTCTACATTATAGCCTGCAACTGATTCAGCTTCCGCTTCTGGGAGATCAAACGGAGCTCGATTAGTTTCTGCTAGCTGAAAACTATGATGAACGAATTAAAGACTCCTTCCTTATAGCCCTAGGCCCTTTCTACTATTTCTTAGAGGGGATATCCTCCCATGCTAGGACTTATCTATTTCTTGGTGAACTCTCATAACAGGACTCAATTCCCTACCAAACTCAGAGGCGCAGAACTGGAATAAGTCTAGAGGAATCACCTTAGGTCCAAAGAATCTATAAAGTAAAGCCTACCTGTCCTGCCTTTTAGACCAGCTGTGATACCTGCCGGTCGATCCGGTTGACCTGTTTTAGGGAAAAGGAAGACTGCTACGATTACTTAGGTGGGATAGGCCCCTCTATTATGGATTGGTCGAATTCTTTCCTCTCCCAAAGGTTGAGCGTATTTTTTCCTCTATTATGGATCGGTCTACGGACTTTCTTACTTTCCGAGTGATTGGTTTTCATTGTTTTGAACTGATCGACAGAAAGCAGGAAAGACATTAAAAAGCTGTCGTTCAGCAGCTCCTTTTTCTAACCCCGAAGGGGGAATTCAGCCAATCTAGAGATCCAATCCCTCATGGCACACTTTCACGATACACTTTCGAAATGAATGTTCTTTTGGGAAAAGAAAATGTAGAATAATACACCTACGAGACAGGCCTTTGTCTTTTGCCTCGGCCAACCAACACTAGTCTCGGTGCGCCTCCTAACCGTCTAACTCGCTAAGGAGTGGTGAAACTGGGCTACGAGGCAATCAAATTCATTGATCGCCAAGTTTTCCTTCTTTTTTCAACCCTACGCGGCAGCTGCTGGGGGGAATAAGCATCGGCTAACTCTGTGCCAGCAGCCGCGGTAATACAGAGGATGCAAGCGTTATCCGGAATGATTGGGCGTAAAGCGTCTGTAGGTGGCTTTTTAAGTCCACCGTCAAATCCCAGGGCTCAACCCTGGACAGGCGGTGGAAACTGCTAAGCTGGAGTACGGTAGGGGCAGAGGGAATTTCCGGTGGAGCGGTGAAATGCGTTGAGATCGGAAAGAACACCAACGGCGAAAGCACTCTGCTGGGCCGCCACTGACACTCAGAGACGAAAGCTAGGGGAGCGAATGGGATTAGATACCCCAGTAGTCCTAGCCGTAAACGATGGATACTGGGCGCTGTGCGCATCGACCCTCTCTTGAAATCTCTTCAATGTTTATTGTTATATACGTCTTTTTTTAGGGGGCCTGCAACCATTATGGGGCATAGGGGTTATATCTCGAACAAAACTTAATCGTATACCACTTCTACGAATAGCCCTTAATGCCGCGTCTCTTCCGAGACCAGGCCCCTTTATCATCACTTTTGCTCGTCGCATACCTTGATCTACTACTGTCCGAATAGCATCTACTGCTGCGGTTTGAGCAGCAAACGCTGTCCCTCGTCTTGGGCCTCTGAATCCACAAGTGCCTGCGGAAGACCAAGAAATCACCCGCCCCCGCCGATCTGTAATGGTCACAATAGTATTGCGGAAACCTGCTTGAATATGAATAACCCCTTTTGGTACTTTACGCGCAGTCTTACGTGACCTAATACGTCGATAGCGGCGGAAACCAACTCAGCGTTGGACGAAGATCGGAGTCGGTAACAGAACCAGCAGCGACTCAACTCCGAATAAGGAGAATCGAGGAGAGATAGGCCGAATGAGGTCAAGAGATTGACCGACTATGCCATCATATTCAACTTCGGATGTTAAGGAGCTAGCCTCATTTAGGAGCACTGTTTTCATCCAACTAAAAATATTGTAAGAGAAGAAAGCAAGATTTATGCCCAAAGACTCCCATGCAACCTAAGCTAATCTCGATTAGAACAGAAAAAGTCAAGACGCATACTGACATTCCAAGATCTGACTCGCTGCCCAAAAAGCTCTTCTTTTTATGCTAGTGTATGCTTGTGAACATAAGCATTAAGCGCTTGTAATTCCTTAATTCGGCTTATGTAGATCAAAATGATGAATGGGATTGTGGCACTCCACTCGCCGCCAATGCGGTCAATTCCTCCACTGTCCACCTAGGCGACAGTGGAAAATGCTTTTGCCTTTAGGCGTCTTTGGACTCATTGAACCGAACCTTCCAATTGAGGGAAAAAGCGCTTTCTCTTTCTCCTTGATTAGGGCGAAGTCAATAACTCTTAGTCCCTTTCCTCTGATCCCACTCAACCAACCGCCCTTGCTTTCTTTGGCTAGCTTGGCTTACTTTCTAAGCCCACCTACCTAACTCGAGATATCTGAGATAGCCCCGTCAACTAATAACTTATAATAGACGAGCCCCTTATCCTTCTGTTCTGGTCCCAGACCTCTTTGACCTACCGTTCGCTTTGCTAAAGCAGTACTACCAGGATTAAGGGCAGGTGGCATAACGCAGCCCTCATCGATGTGGTGTCCAGTCACAATCTACAGAATAAGAAGATTCTCCTTTTCTTATGGATTTAAAATCCTCGCATAGATAGATCATCTCGTTCTACTTTATGTCTTACCTAGCACTTTCTTGTGGAGGCGGAGACTCAAACGTGGGGGCCCAGAAGCCATAGTCCAATTCAACTATCCCAAGACCTGAACCCTTATCAATGAAAGAGAGAGACCACTATAGTCACCCTGAAGAGAACTTGCTTGCCTGCTAAAGCGAGACGTCCACTAAAAGCGAGTAGTCTCAGCTGCCCAATCTCGATCGTAGATTTTAAACCTTGGAAAAGGCGGATAGCGAGACGAGATAAGGCTTTTCTTCCTTAGATCACACCTTCTTCTTTCTCCGTATCCTGGCAGGCTTAATCCAACTCTCTCTTCCTCTTCAACCGGGCCCACGTGTTCTGAGATCTTCTTGAACTTGATTCAGAAATTGGATTTCCCGGCCGTCTTTTTCGGCTGGGCTCCATTCAGGGGTGGGTGTCCAGCTCGTCCCGATTGGCTTAAGTATTAAGGACAGTCCAGCCAGTGCTGGTCTCCGCTAGCTGTCTCCGGTAGGAATCCAACCGCAAAGGCTGCTATATGAGTAATCTATCCTAGTAGACATTATACTAGGAAGCTCCTGAGTCAACTGAGCATCTATAAGCCAGTCAGCGGGATAGATGAATATGGGGGATCTTTTTAGACTTTTATGGGTCCATCCCATTCAAGAATAAAGAACTTGCGTTTCAACACTGCGCATAGCAGCTTGGCTAGACGAAGAAAAGACAGAAGGAAAGCGCTACCCCCGTATGGCTTGCAATAGTGGTTTGAATACCCCGGCGTGAAACACAGCTACAGCAGATTTGAAAGCATAAGGTGAATAAGTCACTTTCTTCAGGGCGGAATCGAGCGACTTGAATTCTCATATACAGAGATACGACTTCTTTCTTTCCTTAAAAAGCAAGTGAGTTAGCAGCATCTGGCATTCTTTCACTGCTTTCAATATAATATTCATTGCCTTAATTTCTTTCCCGGCCATACGTCCCGAAGTAAGCGCTATCCGACTTACATTTGACAAAAGCCAGGTGCTAGCTAGGTGTGGTCTCCTGCCATTGGCTTAGCCTTAGCCGTAGGGGCTTTGACGCCTTTTTCCTTAATAAGACCCCGCTACGGCGGACTTTCATTAACAGACAGGCAGAAGAGGACATGATCAATAGAACCTGGCTGGGATAGTGGCGCCCATTCCTAACCAGTTCCAACCAACATAGGGGGCTGGCTAGCTTGTGGCGGCGAAGGGTCCAAAGCACTCTGGGTCAGGTCACGAACGGTATTCGATTGATTTGAGCTCTATCGTCCCATTCTCTAACTAAACTAGTCCACCAGACTCATAAAAGTTGGGCTTGAAATAAAATGAAAAGTAGCCGCCCGGATGTACTCTCTTGGGGAACCGGGTTACCAAAGTCACGATCAGAATGCAAGGTAGTTCCCTGGTACGTCAGGATCCAATTGGTCATGAACATCGTAAGGTGCTGCTTTTCGCAAAGTAAGAGCACGTAAAATGTTCAATACCTAATGAAAAGAGTCCCTCCCTGCGAAAAAATCTTCTAGCTTGACTTTTCGCTTTCCGATCTCTTTGCTTATCATTCAGCCACGTGGGGAAAAGCTGCAGCAAAGCCGGTATGGTAAGCTGCTATGCCATGACGAGGTAATCTAAGAGTTAAAAAAAGACTTCTCGGGGTGACTTTCGCGGTCGCCCTCACTGAACCGACTTGAATCTGAACTACGATTCTGAAAGAGTCTGACCGAAATCGGATTTCCTTTTCGTGCCATATGCGCTTAGATGTTACTTTTTTTCCCCTGTATTTTCCCGGTCTAATGTGTAAAAAGTCTCAAAATTGTTGACCAAAAGAAAGACCTTTCTATCTTTCTCAGGCCTAAATGCTACTTGTCTGCAAGGCAGAGCTATCGATGCTATGATCGCTGTCATTTCGAAATGCCCGCTTCAACCGCTGTTTCACCTCCCAAAAAGCAAAGTTGGCTTGACGAGCGTAGATGTGGAGCCATCCGGAAACCCTCTCGCGCCCTCTTCTCCCTAACATAGTAAAGAGGGCGAAAAGAAAGAGTGACCTTGCCGCTTCGCTCTCATCCCTCGCGAATTTGGGGCAAGTCGGGCGCAGATGAAGTCCTTTCCTCTGAAAATGGCTTTATTTTCTTCTGCTATGACAGTTTAAATTCTGTTTTGGAGAGAGCTCCGTGGCATATGGCCAATAGGCCTCTGGTTATCAAACGATGGCAGCCCAACCTAACGCTGTCAAAAGAAGATTTGAAAAGAGTTCCTTGTTGGGTTAAACTCTACAATGTCCCTCTGGAGTTCTGGACGCCCATGGTTGCTTTGAGTTATCTTTCGTCTGCTTTGGGGAAGTTCTTCGGTTTTAAATGGCCCTTTTCAGATTCAAATCTGAATACGCATTGCGCTGTATGCTGGGACTGTCTGCTTAATGGTACTCCTACTATGTTCATAAGTGGTTTTCTAGTAAAACCCCGATCTAGTAAAAATGGAGTATCTAAGACACAATCAGCAGGTAACCAACGACATAAAAGCTAGGCGCTAAGGTTGGAGAATCTCTTCTTCCGGCCGCTACACCTTCCCTTGCTTCCACATGCATGCCACCTGCTTCTGATAAAAGAGTAGGATTTGGTACCAGCGAGCTTTCTACAAAAAAAGCGATGCGAGAACGTATTCTCTTATCTAAGCTTCTTCCCTGTGCATTCGCTTCCCCATCGTAGATGGATCAGCCACGCCGGGTGCGACCGACAATGAATAAAGCCGATCCGGGTAGGGCGCAGCATCTTTTCCGGCGCTGTTAAGAAAAGGTACTGGGAAACCATTGGGGCTCTTGCTAACGTCTTATATAGCGTCTCTCATTTGGTCTAACACCCGATATTACGTAAATAGGATAGCAAACGAACTCGCCTTAGGGGCACAGCTTCACGCTCTACTTTAGACTTTCCTTTCCCATCTTCACTGGCTCCTATCTTTCGACTGAGACAGGTACCGGCAAACTACTGATTACTTCAGCGCCAACCATGCTTTGAAGCAGTAGCCTTGCTTTAGGTCCATTTGCTTGAGAGCTTCCATGCCCGGAGTTTATCCGTGAGAGAAAAGGATTGAATGCGAGAGGTTAGAAGTAGACCAATAGGGAGAGGAAAGAATTCGACCGGTGGCTTCCTGTCTTTGGATAGGTTCTGCTACGTCCTTTAGCAAGTAAGCTAATAAACAGGCCGTTAATAAAGCGGGGCTTCTTTCTTTGACTCTCTCTATACGCCAACTGGCTCCCTTAATTATATGCTAGGAAAATCCCTCTTTCGTAATGGGAAGCGGGCTAGTCCCCGAAAATGCCTAGAAAGTAGTTGGGGATCAAAATCTTCTATTGAATTTATTGATCGGATTCGATCAGAAAGGAAGGGCATTAGAGGTAAGGCGGTCGCCGGAAGCGAACTTCCCGGCTGGGAAGGAGCCAAAAAACGTGAGCGCCCCCGCAATCTTTCTAAAGTAACAAGCGCGAAACTTTACTTTGAGAAAGAAGGATCTACCTTCGCTTCATTCCCTGTCGGAATGGTGACTGGGAAGGGAAGCACAGCAATAACGCCTTTTTCCTTTTTTCTCCGATTAGACGAAAGACGTGTTGGGGCTGTATCCGAAACATTTTTGAACTGCCGGCCGATAGAATGGAAAGAAAGGATTGTGGAACAGGGTCCTTCCTAGCAAGGAAAGTACTACCCTTTCTTGTCACGGGAGCGAGTAAGTATAGGATGTTGTGAGGCTGAGAATGACGCAATGATGGTTGAGGACGATGGATCCAACCGGAAGCTAACATGGCTGGCTACATACAAGTATAGCCAAATCAAGATGGACGGGACGGACGGTCAGAGGCCGCAGCCTTTCCGAATTCTCGGATTGGGTTAGTTGTCCTATGACTCGGCGTTCTCTCACAGGTTTTTCTGCCTTTATCTTTTGAGACCAAGGTTTATCTTTTGATAACAAGCTCAAAACACGTGGTACAGCCCGTGGAGCCTTTTTCCTTCACTAAAGGATGTTCATCTTACCCGACCAAGTTTACTATACTATACGCAACTGGGACTGGCTTCGTCGCTGCTATTGATTTCATCCGCATCTCTTGGAGGCCGGAAAGCGTAGAGAAGAAGTTCCTTGCCTTGTGTTCCTGAACAAAGTAGATACGATTCGAAAAGAACTTAGAGCGCTTTCGAAGCGAGATTGTCGGGGAGGTACTCTGACTCCACCACTTCCGAATCAACGAAACAAAAAGTTCTAATGCCAGGGTCTAATCAGTCCGTCTCTAGCCCAATTGACAGTAACTCCTCTAGCCTAATATTTAAGGGAAGGGTCTTCTCTCTATTCAGAATGGAAGGAGTTAACCAACTGCCAGACTTAATAGATCTTAGTAGATAGTCCACGATCTTTGGCCAAGCCGGTCTTTTTTGACTCAAGTAGATTTCTGGGCGGAACTCCGATTGAAAGATCAACAATTGGATCCATTAAGGCTAAACCATTGGCACGCAGATGCATAAATCAGTCTTTGATGTCAAGCCGAAACAACCACAATATGCACCACTTCCAATTGAAAAACAAATTCTAGTCATTTATGCAGCAGTTAATGGATTCTGTGATCGAATGCCACTAGACAGAATTGCTCAATATGAAAGAGCCATTCCAAGTAGTATAAAACCAGAATTACTACAATCCCTTTTAGAAAAAGGTGGGTTAACTAACGAAAGGGTAGAACAAGGAAAAAGCCTATGTGGTGGCTCCCACAGGAGTGCATATTAATTACCAATCAGCTGCTTTTCATTCAAATTAAAGGAAGGGCACTGAGGGGCTGAGCGCTCTAGAAGCGAAGAACTTATCCTCGCAGGCTTGACTTGCTTGCAGGAACTTCAGATATCGTAAAGTAGGGCAAGGAAAAGGACTGAGAGAAAGTGAGCTCCTTCTCTTTTCAACCCGCGCACCCGCGGGGGCTTGGCTAAGTACTCAAGAAGAGATTAGCCCTTCTGTGTCGAAGATCGCGTAACCATGTCAACCAAGACCGATCATATCCGAACGGAACGGATTCGAACTTCTCCTAGAATGGTTTCCGATGGCTTTGGGATGCAGAGGAGCTATTATCGCCCAGCGGGCGGTCTTGCTTGGCGCGAAGGCTGCTGGTTCGGGGGCAGGGTACGGTACTAAAGGTCCTCGGACTTCCAGGCGGTCTTTCTTTGGGCAGCTGTTCACCGTTGGATCTCGCCAATACAGCCCCCTATAGTTTTCGTTACCGAGATATCTTTTTTTTCATTGTTCCTTAAAAAGGGGCAACTTTCGTGTAGTTTGTGATTGGATGTAACTGTTAAGATTTTCTCTCGGATAAATCTTTCTCTTCATATCTTCCTTCTTCTTCCTCAATCTTCGGAGAATGCGGCGTTGTATTATTGTAAGTTCTCTCTTCCGAACATATTCAACACCCCCGATAGGCGGAAGGATCTATGTCCATCCGTCAGTCAATCAGGCATTCTACCTCCGATCAATCGTATGAAAGCAAAGCATCAGCAGAAGAAGCAGCATAGGAAGGTGAAGAGCACGCTTCCCTTTAGTAAGAAAATTTTTTTAGCTAGTCTTTTCTTTTTTAGATCTTGCTACCTTTCCCTCTCCTGCACCTGGGACTCTATTTACTGCGCTTTGATTTGCCGATGATGATTTAGCCAAGTGCTTTGCTGCCACTTCTGAAGCTAGAGACCTAACCTCTTCTTTGAAGACCCAGTATTGCTTGTCTTTGTTGGCGGTGTACACTAGTCATTCCAAGACGGACAGAAAAGCCATAAGCGATTTTTAGAAGCAGTGAGAGAAATGTCATTAAGAAGGAATGGAATGGTGGAACTTCTTTCTTTCTATCAATTCGGGAAAAGAACTCCCTTCACTAGAAGCGGATGGTGTTCTTGATCAAAGTCCGAGCTCTGTAAGCACGAAATAAGGTTTATGCGGGCTGGAACCGCCCTTTATTGTGCTACATCAGTACAACCATTAGAGCCTAAAAAAAGGGTAGCATAGCTAAATTCCTCACCGAGATGACTTTCTCTCGATCAGATCGTCCATCAGAGCGGCTGGCACCCACCATACCTTACTTCGGGGGCGATCTTTTGTATCGAAGCAAATAAAAAAAAAAAAAAAGAAATTGGGTTTGCTCGGGCTTGAACTCCTCTCCCCTCACTACTGCTGCCACTGCTCTGAAAGCCAGAGTACAGGGTGTGTATCCGGCCGGCCATGCAGGGGAGAATGCCGGCTTTGCGGAAGCCTCCCCATCACAGAGGAAACAGCTAGCACTAGGGTACAACGCTTTGCTACAGCCGGATGCTAGTCTCAAGATTGAATCTGAACTGGTTGAAAAGTACCTATCCTATATTCGATCTTATCTGGCCCTGGCAAGGCCCGTCTTCCAAATCAAAAGAAAAAAAAGGGGCTCGTTGGGAATAAAGATAGAGTGCGGCCTGTAGAGCACATGTAACCACAGTCGGGTTGCTTACGCAACGGATCTCTCTCTATCTATAGATAGAGAGAGGGAGATATGAAGAAATAGCCTTCTGTTTTGGCCGCCCCCCAACTTAGGCTACTACTACTGTGATGTGAGCGGTTCAAATTGGCTTTCCCAATTTTCCTGGCCGGCCATGATCAGACTAGAAAAGAGAATGAATCGAGACCGACAGCAATAGCTGAAATTTGCACTTTATGGAATTGTTTTGCTTTCTATGGATTCCCCAGAGGGGTAGAGACCCCAGTCAGCGACACAGAAATGGTTGAATCAGAGTTCTTGAGATTGGATTGGTGCCATGTATGTCTTTCCCTTCTGGCTCTCACCGGTAGACCACCCCGCAGTAGTTGTCCTCTTGCCTAGCGGAGTCAGCCTTTAATGGACAATGGACAATGATAGGCAGACCAAAGATTGCACATCGCAGTCTAAGCGTGCTTGCTTTGCGCACCGGCACAGCAGAATTAGAATCCGCTGGCTCAGATGAGTGGCTCTTGGCGCCTCTTTTTTTATGTACGTACACCTTTTTCAGGGTGGGGCCACCCTTCCTCCTACTAACCCGGCCATTTCCGAACCTGTCTTTCCCACCCCATGCAATTCAATGGAGGACTTCTTCAATTCTTGTGATTCCTGCTCCCTTAGCTTATTCTTATTTTATTATATTATTCCAAACCTTAGCTCGGCAAAATAGGCTCAATGATCTCTTTCTTCGATAGACCGGTCCGGCGCTCTGCGTGGTTATATTCGTGCGGGTTGCTTACGCAACGGATCTCTCTCTATCTATAGATAGAGAGAGGGAGATATGAAGAAATAGCCTTCTGTTTTGGCCGCCCCCCAACTTAGGCTACTACTACTGTGATGTGAGCGGTTCAAATTGGCTTTCCCAATTTTCCTGGCCGGAACTTGTACGCAGCACTTATACGGAGGTGCATGCATAAAGGTTTGGAACTCTTTTCTTATTTGAATCTTAAGGAAAGGACCCTACCCTATTCCCGAACCCTCTGCCGAGCTTAACCCAATGCCATGCCCAACCAATGCCGAATCCAAGACCTGGTTCACGCTTGAAAGCCAGAGCTAGTCTTCTTCCCACTGACCGCTACTAATAAGATAAGACGAACCACTACCAGTAGTCCTTCTTCCAACAGATGGGGGTTCAATAGCTGCTGATTCTGTAACAGCTTCTTCAACTCAACCTTATTTTTTTAGTAAAGTAAAGCTTTGGCTCCCTAAAGACTAAAGAAATGGATCAAAAAAAGGAGGACAACGATGAGAATTCAACGACCAAGGGAGGGTATAAGGCACGTATTAAGAAGTCAGTCATTCAAGCTAGACGAAGCCACTGCTTGATCCGAGATCTGTAAATGGGAGAACTATAGAATCGCAGGAAAGCGACACAATGTTCGGAATAGACCCGGATCATCTTTCTTAGCTGGAAGAGATGAACATCTTAGGAAAGGAAATAGCACTTCTACCATCAACCTAAGTGATCTTTGGCCAAGCCGGTCTTTTTTGACTCAAGTAGATTTCTGGGCGGAGGATTGCTTTTTTTCTCTGAAAGATGCTTGCTATCTGTGCTTATCAGACTTCTTAGGCCTAGGCTCATATTTTAGTGCAATCATTTGTGTGGCCCGGGCCATTCTCTGAGAAAGCGAAGGCGAGAGGCTTACCCGCACCGACCGGACTTGCTTTGGCTCAAAGACTGCCCCGGATAAGCCCAGATCAATGACTTATTAATCTATTTCCAACTTACTGACCAAATTAGGCGGGGACAGGAATCGAACCTGCAATCTTCAGGTCATGAGCCTGATGAGTTGACCTATTACTCTACCCCTGGACTTCCGGAAATCTGTTTCATGTAGCTTGGCAAGGAAATTTGGAAGCATGGGTACAGGACCCCTTACATGTAAGACCTATTGCTCATGCAATTTTTTATCCCCTTTTTAACCGGCTGTGCCTCATTTCTTTTTTTTTTGTCAAGGAGATAGCGATAGATCAAAAACAAACCATAGAGCCTGCTTTTGTACCAAATTAGTCGTTTCCAGAACTCACCCGGAATCGGGTTAAGGGCGCACCCCCCCTAGGGGGTTCTTCCCTCTTGTCCTCGGCAACCTGCAAGTTTCTCCTTCATCGGACAATCTCGTACCTGAAGAGGACTCTTACAAATGAAAGAGCCAGAGTCCAGTGCCCAACTACCGACTCCTCCCGGAATTGCGTTATCGGAGCCGAGCCAGGAATGGCCGTTAGTGGGCATCCACCACTTTTCACCGGTTAGAGAGGGGGATCGTAAGGCTCCTTAGAGAAGGCTTCCGCGCGGTGACTAGAGGGGCGCTGAAAAAGAGGAATTCACCGCTACATAAGTAAAAAGAAAAAGACTACGACTACAAGCCGGAAGCGAGTCGCACTTTGGTTAATCGATGCCAACTGCTTTATAAAGGAATGCCTCAGGCCTTAGTCGAATGGCTCTCGCCTTTATTGGCGCCTTTGACAAGAAGATTTTCACATCGCCACTAAAGTCCTAAGTATTTTGATTGTCCTCCTTCTCGGAAATCTTTCGAAGCAGAAATGTTCTTCCTTGATGACCGGAAGGGGAAACAGAAGTATCAAATGCCCCTTGCCCCTGGGAGACTTCATCAAGAATCTGCCGCACCTCTCGGATGTCGCATATCAGCTCTTATTGTCGCAGGTAAGCTGTTTACCTATTTAGCAATGAAGGAATTTCTGGTGAAGATGTCCCAGATCTCTGCTATCACTGGAATCGTTTGCTGTTGGATTTCCCACTGACTATTATGTAAGGGCTTGACCCTTGGATGAAAAATTCATTGGTAAGTTAGTCCGTAGTACGAAGCTTTCAATTCAAGCACCTTTTTTCTATACTAAAGGCCAAAGGGAAGTTGAAGCCCAACATCCCGTGGGCGGGATGGACACCTGTCTGGCGGGCCTCCTTCCATTCGGTAACAGGGCAGGGATTCTCCGCAATGATATTTTCAGGAAAAAAAAATGGCGGGACGGGAATCTATCTAAGGTTAAAGAGCTCTGCCCTTCCCCGTCAATCCACTCCGGGTTGGAGGAGCAGCTAAGCTAGTCCAACTTCTTGAGCAGCCGAGATATTGAAACAACGAACATTTGCTTGTCTATTTCCTTGAATGGTCGGGTTGGAAAGTCTTTATTTTATGTATCGCCAAATCTCCACGGCGAAATCCTTTGTTGGAAGGCTTGCTGATTCATGATTTACACCTCTCTCCGCCGCTTCTTAACAGTTGACGTAGCGAAGAGGCTTTTTTTGACGAAGCAAAGGTACGAAGTGGATTTCTCATGGCCCTCCCAATGAATCATTTTTATGCTTATAAACAAGAAGAATTTTTCTGCAGGGATTCTCTCACCGGAATGTGTAGCTCATTCACTCTTTGGACGGGGCAAGGTAGGGGATGTGAACAACGGGAGAACTGGATGCCGTCCAAAAGAGTGAATGGCTACACATTCCGGTGAGAGAATCCGATCAACACATATCTTTAAGTTAAGGTAAGGATATAACTTTTATTTATTTCCGCCCTATCTTTCTTTTTTTGGGGTGTATAGCTCAGTTGGTAGAGCATTGTTTTCCGCAACAACTACTAATAGAAAAAGGGCTTTTTCAGCTGCATCGCACTGCCGCATAAACAATGGATCCGACGGGCTGGATGAGCAACCCTTTTCCCGCCACTTGAACTCGCTCCAATGGAAATGCAGGCAGGTTTTTACTGGGCGATAGAGGCTTCAACCGCTGTTTCACCTCCCAAAAAGCAAAGTTGGCTTGACGCCATCGGGGCCGGTACAATAAGGTTGGATCCTTGGTGCTAGCTTTCCTTTTAGCTTCCCCAATTGGATCATTGCTCGACTAGAAGTAGCCTCAAAAGACCTAACAAACATTACCTTGAAAAAGTGGCCGGGTTAGCACCCCTCGTCGCCTCTGTACCCGCGATTGACCATGTCATTGAGCTATTCCACTGGCTGCTCTTCTTAGCAAACTGACCGGGGAAGGGCTGGAGGTGGGTTTTAAAATCCCTCCTTATCTACGATAAACAAAGAAGGACAGTAGGGAATTTGCTTGAAATCACTCTCCTACGAGTCGAGAGTAGCAAAAAGAATGGATTGAGTCCGACTCAAGCGAGTGAGTGAAAGGCGTGGCAAGAGAGCGAGTGAAACTCGCGAACGATCGGCAAATGGGGCCGGTACAATAAGGTTGGATCCTTGGTGCTAGCTTTCCTTTTACCTAAAGTGATTTGCCGAATGGGACCGATTATCGGGGCGCACTCCGCTTATTGATGTAGTTACGTCAGGTGAATCTCTCTTCTCTCCCTTGCCACGATTTACTTGAATCAGGTTTTTCTTCTTCCTTTTCCCTCTCTTCCATACATTACTCATGGCTGATTCTTCTTCACTCCTTTCTTCCTTTCGAGGCATACTACTACCTAAGTTTCTCCCCTTTTACGGTCAGATCGATCCCTTATTGAATTGAAGGAATTCTTCTCGAGTTGGGTTTATCTCCATTCTCTTTATCGATGAATAAGGGAGTCCGGCAGGAGACAAATAAGATTAATGAAAAGGATGCAGCGAGGTTCGAAGGAGTTGTATGCATAACAAGATATCTCTGACCACTTTGAAGTTGACTTATTCGCTCGGCCAGTCGTCGGAATGTGTACGAGATACCATAAGGGCCCAATATCTCAATAGCACCTTTGTCTAAAGCTTCGAATGAGACTTCATATCCGAAACGCAGGAAGGATCTTACTATAAAGTCATTAAAAACTTTGAGGATGATGAATCACTTCGTGCCGACCTGTTGCTAATAAACTTTCCGGCCTCATATGAGAATGGAAAACTTGAGCATTTTCTGCATCGGTGGATGGAGGAAGAGCAGGGATAATAATCGTAGACTAAGAAGAGAGGACGTAAACACATTAATTTAATTGGACAGGTTAGCAAGAAAACTGTTAGCGGAACTCAGTTCCACGTCTTTTTGGGGGAGTAGAGGCTTTTGGGGTTGAGCTTGAAGGCTTTCCCTAAAGGACTGGATTGATGCCGAGACACTCGCTTTATATCTCCGCACACACAAGGAAGGACGCGGTGGGAAGGAAGCAGTGTGCCCCCCTTTCGTCGAGTGCCCCGCCCGGTTCACAGGGCTCTTGCCTACTAAGCACTTGCCCTGGAAAAGGCTCTAGAAAGTCTTACCGCGTTTCCGGCTCTGCTTGCGGCATCGTCCCACACAGAAAGAAATGCCTTAGAATAGAATCAGCAATTCCCATCCTCTCTCTTCTCTTACAACCAAGTAAATCTTAGCGCCCTTTTCAAGATTGAATTCCATTCCAGAATAGCTAGTTTTGAAGCCGGTGGGGGATTTTTCTAAAATCAAGTGAAAATGCCATGGAATTTTGAATGTTTGGTCTGGATTCGGATATAGTTCGAAATGAAGCTATTCAATGGCTAACCTAAATCGAAATCTCAAATTGAAAAAAAGCTCCTCAAGGATAAAAACCCTCGGTAACCGGCGCTACGACCCCGCAAGGCACTACTGTAGCACTCATTGGCCGTTTTTCTAAAAAAAATGAATACATTGGGCTTTCGGGTACGTCGTACTTTAACTGCCATTTTTTTCGGGCGTTTTCGCGGATCTGAAGGAAGCAACTGAAACTACTTTCCCTGGTCTCTATTGCAGGAGGTTAGAAGTTGACCAATCAAAGAATCGTTCGATCTGCTTTCCCGCATAACGCACTGCGAGAGCTCGCCTGGAAATTTTGGACTCGAATGGACCGCTACTATAGACGCTATCAATTGCCTCCTATCCAACCACATGGAAAGACTTAGCACTCGCTCTAATCACTGGAATCTAACCGGATGGGCTTAGCTTAGGCCTCCAAGGCAGGCCCTCACGCCCCAGAAAGTTTAGGTTGGCTTCCAGCTCCATTGCGGCCGGCATCCTGCTCTCGAGGGAGTTACGTCCTGGAGCGAACTACTCATTGCTGTCTTGCCCCAACCCCAGGAAGGGCATTTGGTGAGGAGCATTATTTTTGGGGAGGGAAAGCGTGGTGAGAAAGATAGAAAGGTCTTTCTTTTGGTCAACAATTTGAGACTTTTTACACATTAGACCGGGAAATACAGGGGAAAAAAAGTAACATCTAAGCAGCGAGAGTAAAGTAAAGCTTTTAGTGGAAAGGAGTCGCGAAGATCAATCCCTCTTTCCGGAATGCGATGCGCGTCTCTTCTTTCGGTTGCCGATGCTATAATAGGTAGGAGTACATTATGGCAGAATCAGTCACCCGGGCAAACCAACCCTCCTCCAAGAAGAATTGTGCTATGCCCCCCGGTTTCTTTCTTGGATATCTCAGTCTGGGTATAGATGCTATGACGTGAAATCCAAGAGACTCAATGTATCCATCCTTGAATGTTTTCTTTAATGAGGTCGCCTCATATTTTCCTTAACCTAATTAAGAAGCCCCGGGCTATTACTATTACACAGGCTAGCAGACAACCGGAAAGCTATTCCCTTGTAACGGGCTGGTAGTCAAGTCGCTGACTTTGAAGGAGTTCATTTACTTTCACAATGGAAGGCTTCTAATTGGCCAAGGTCAGGGTGACCTTAGTAGCGGAGTAAGACTCGGAAGTGCTATCACTACCAGTTGTGGATGTGCTGAAAGATCGAAGAGACCCGGAGCCCAGCTTGTTCTTTCCTATGGCCCTTCGCTTCCTCTTCCCAGAGAGAATGGAGCGAGGAGGTCCTTAGGGAAGCCCAGCGTAACGGCTTAAGTGATTGTGCATGGCTGCTTCACTCTGAAGGAGTTGCTGCTTTTTTATTGATTCAAGGCGCCGCCCTCCTTCTTAGAACCCAGAGAGGGGGCTCGGCCCGGGAAGGGGAGAGTGGCCGAGTGGTCAAAAGCGGCAGACTGTAAATCTGTTGAAGTTTTTCTACGTAGGTTCGAATCCTGCCTCTCCCACTTTTTTGTTGTAGACTTAGATAAGAAAGAGAAAGGAGGCATTCGTCAGCGTAGTAAGGCTCCTTTAGAGAAAAAACGGTGGCGAAGCTCTTTCTTTTTGCCGTGCCGTAGTTTGTATGGTACTGAATGAATATATCAAGCAAAGGCGAGCAGTATAAGCCTTTTTCCGGCCTGGGAAAAGCAGCGAACTCTAGAAGCTAAGGCCTTGTTCACCTTTGGACACGAGGACTATTCCGTTATCAGCGGAAAGCCGCTCAAGGAGTACTAAAAAGGGTGCTAACGGCAGTGGGACTCCTGCGGGTAATGAGAAGCTTAAAAAATGAAGCCTGAAACAGAGGCTGATAGTAAGAGGTATTCTGACAGATAACGAAGAGTTAGGCGGGACCACTCGAGATGCTCCTATACTAAGGGCTATCGGAAAAGCAAGAAAGTAAGGGATGGTGCGGAAGCGAACACAAGGTCGGGCCTTCGCCCAAAGCACTTTCCTAATGAATAATGAATAACTAACTGAAGCGGAGCGATTGACCATGTCATTGAGCTATTCCACTGGCTGCTCTTCTTAGCAAACTGACGGGAAGGGCTGGAGGGTGGGTTTAGCGGGCGAGCTACTTCTTGCCTATAAATTTTTCTATTTTTTTTCTCATTGGATTCATTCGAACTATTTTGTTTCGCCCTTCTTTTTTATTTATCAAATGAAAGATATCCGGTAGGAGAAACTTTCATTTTTTATTACAGGAGTTAGAAGGGCAAAAGTTCAAATCCAGCCCCGTTACAGACGTGATCAAGCGGGACTCTCTCCTTTTTAATGCCGGATTCAATATCCCAGGCGCCAACCGTAACCATTTGTCACTCCGATTACTTCATCCATAAACCTTTTTTTTTTTTTCAATAGCGGGCTAAAAAAAAGTAAAGGATAAGCTTGCATTCTAGAAGCGGTAGCTTCCCGCCTCCTTCATTCCTACTGCCTGCTCTCGTTCGTAAAGAAAGGAAGGCTCATGAATGACCAATCCC